>RJWJ010049226.1:0-10323 GCA_004363605.1 Indri indri | reverse complement strand
GAAAGTTAGTGCTCCTGAAATGCTTTTAAAGATATGTCCATAAATTATTTGATATTCCTCCTCTCAAGTGGTGGAGCTTAATTACCCTGTCCTTGAAGGTGGACTTGACTTGCTTCAAGTGACTACAATATGGCAGACGTGATGAGATGTCATTTCTGATATTAGGTTACAAAAAGACTGTGATTTCCATCATGGGTGTGCTCTCTTGCCCTCTCTTGAATCACAGCTTCCTCTGGGGGAAGCCAGCTGCCACGTCAGAGGGCATGTTGGGGAGAGTGAACCTCGTTGACATGTTGGGAGGACATTCAGCTATGAAGATGTCCAGATGGTGAGGAACTGAGGCTGACCACCAACCACCATGAATGAGCTCGGAAATAACTCTGTTGAACATCAAGATGACTGCAACTTTAAGAGAGACTGTGAGCCAGAACCACTCAGGCAATTCACTCCTGGATGCCTGACCCACAGAAACTGTGAAGTAATGGATGTTTGTTATTTTAAGCTGCTAATCACCTCCTGTTAATATCTTGCCCTTTTCAAAATAATAACTCTTGCAAGAAACTCAAAGAAACAACTCTTGTGTGGAGGAAAACATTCCCATTTCCTGAGCCTGGCTTATATTATTACAGTCCCTACGCAACAGGTAATTTTGCATTGTTGTCGTTACCTACAGTAGGTGTCACCAATACAGGAAGAGGATATGGAGCTTACAATTCCTTTCCACTGCAAATGTTCTCCATCAAGTGGACATCATTTACAGTGTGTAGAAAAACATTAAAACAAAAACCCTCAAAATCCAAAATGTGTAATAAGGTACTAGGAAAATTCCAGGAAACTTCAAATATATTCATGTTCCCAGAGTCAGCCCAATGGCATCTAAGGGAATTTGCAGATGCTATCTTAAAATCAGAAGTATTTGAGACAAGGAAGTTCCAGGAGCGATGGGAGGATAAGGGCAAGCTTTTAGAACACCTGCCCCAACCAAGATTGAATAAAATAACATAAAAGAAAAGAAAAGAAAAGAGTGTGAAGGTGGGATGATCCCATGCTCTGATGATGAGCTCTATGTTGAAGCCACAGGAAAGGTGTTGATTTGTTGGCCAGCCTGCCAACATCCTTTTCTTGGAGGGAAACTACTTCACTCCTTGTGGTCCAGTAGAACTTCTGATCATAGTTGCCCAAACCTCCAGCCTCTGGAGTTGGCGTGTGATCCAGGCTGGGCCAATCATAGCAGCCAGCCCTTACTGTAGAGATTGGTTGAGGAATTGCCATGTGATTAAAGTGGATTCGGTCAGTGCCGTCCAGGTGTTTGCGGTATGGATGAGTTGCTAAGATGAGAAGATGCAAATGGGGGAATGCGGGCAGTCAGTCTGGCGGCCGGATGCAGAGAGTTGAGAGACTGATTAAAGCTTTCTGATAACATGTTTGAGCACACTGGATCCAGTCATATTTGAAGTCCCAGTTATTTGTGTCATCAATTTTTATTTTTTGCTTAAGCTAATTTTAGTTGGATCTCTTTCACTTGGAACCAAAATGATGCTGGTGGGAAAAAAGTGATGATTTCAAAACATAAATTTTGACATATTTCTGCCAGAATCAATTGTTGGACTTTCCTCAGTAAGAGAGCAGCATGCATTTTATGAAACAAGTAGGGGTTATGCTGTCAAATTCCATAAATTTGAACTTCCTAAAGCTGGGGGATTGGTTGCAACAAGAGTTTGAGAGCCTCTTTTTCTTTCACAGACAGGGAATGTTTATTTAGAGGTAGAATAGTAGAGATGTATGATGGGATTGAGTTAACTATTTCTTATGCTTATGGGTATTTTTAGGACTCCATTTTTTAAATTGAGCTTCACATTAGTATCACCTTGGAAATATATAAAACTTTATGCCTGGATTGCATCCCCAGAGGTTCTGATTTAATTGTAATGAAGTGTGGTTTGGGCATTAAGAATTTTAAATTTTAAATCTTAAAATTTGAAATAATTTCAAACTTACAGAAATTCGTGAGTACAAGGAACTCTCATTTTTTTACCCTTTACTTAGATTCATAAATTTTTAATAATTTGCCACATTTACTTTTTAAATTCCTTTCTCACACACACACATATATACATTTTTTCTAATCAATTTCAGTGTAAGCTGCATACATCATGGCCATTTTACCTTTTAGTATTTCAGCAAGTATTGCCTAAGAACAAGAATATTCTCTTGTATAAGTATAGCATAGGCATCAAACTCAGGAGATTTAACACTGATAGATTACATTTTATTTAATATGCTGTCTATTATAAGAGGAAGAAATCATATACACAGTTGACACTTCAGATTTTTAAAAAGCATAAAGTTAACATAGATAAATTCTTGATGACTATTTAATAACACCAAACATAGGTATCTATTGTAGAATGTATCACACTGTGTGTGGGGGTCATTTTTTCTTCCACTAGACTGAGTTATTGGGGAGCTGTGTAAATTTTATCTCTGTATCCTTAGCAATATGCACAACTCCTAATATATATAAAGTGATAAATGAAAACAAAGTACAAACATTTGAATAAATAGATGGCTGAGTCATATAATATTTCAGAAGTGTTTATTAAATAAATGATTTAGTACCTTAGCAAAGATAACTGTAATCACTAGGGTTCGTGATAATTTCAAGACTTGCCAAAATTAAATTATGTATATAACAAAAATTTTTTTTGGTGGGGGACAGTGTCTCACTCTGTTGCCTAGGCTACAGCACTGTGGCATCAGCCTAGCTCACAGCAACCTCAAACTCCTGGGGTCGAGCGATCCTCCTTCCTCAGCCTCCCGAGTAGCTGGCACTGTAGGCCACATCACCATGCCTGGCTAATTTTTTCTGTTTTTAATAGAGACTGGGTCTCACTTTTGTTCAGGCTGGTCTCGAACTCCTGACCTCAAGTGATCCTCCTGCCTCGGCCTTCCAGAGTGCTAGGATTACAGGTGTGAGCCACTGTGCCCAGCTGATAACTGATTTTGAGAATAGAGAATGTATTTATCCATTTGAGAACATAAAGCTGAAAATTTTATTAAATTTGATAGATACCAAAATCAGGATTTGAAATGCTCTCAGTTCAAAGCTATAATCAACCATGTATGAAGTTTTCTATTAGATTAAAAATTAACTACTCAAATAGCAGTTTAAACAAAATCTACTTATTTCGGTTCATTGCTAGCCCAATACAAGTTACAGTAATAGTGCGAACCATTATGTTAGAAAATAAAATCAACCTTGGCATTCATTAACCGAAGTATAGCGACTAGACCACTGAAGTCAAGCATGAATCTGACTCTGAAGGAATGTTCCTCAGCACTCGTCCTCCCAGTACACAAGATTTGTCAGTCTCCCAGAGATGTTCCTGAAGGGGCTCTGTGCCATCATAGAGAGCCACCTGGGTAGATTCTCATCATTCTGTGCTATTTCAGGTTAGAAGAAGATCTAGATGAAATCCATATTTTCTTTTCCTACTTGAGGTCATAAACCTCCATGTGCAGTTTTCTTTTTTAATATGATTTTATTGCACCTATCGTAAGAGTGTCATTTAGCCCAGGCACTTTTCAACAATGGCAATTAGCAGATGTTATCAATGGACCATAACAGAATAAATATGAGAAACTTTATCACCCAAGGAAGAGTGATATGAGATTCTTGCCAAGGATGAAGGTTAAGGTCCAGGGAAAGTAGAGAACAATAATTTGTAGCTGGGCACAGCATAAGCTTATGACTCCCCAGCTGTCTAGCTTCAAGCCCTTATACTACTCATTTGTGAGAATTCAGTCTTTTTGCTTTTTCACCTGGAATATTAGAAATTTGTTGACATACTCTTTATTATTTTGAGGATTTACCCTTCAATAATCAATTTTTAGGGGTTTCTATCAGGCATAGGTGCAGAATTTTAAACTAAAACCTTTTCTGTGGTTAGTAAGAGACAATGTACTGAGCACAGTATTTAAGAACTTCAGCAGAGGGCAGTCCTGTTGATGAAGACTTAAATGCCCAACAATTCTGAATATTTTGCTTTTCCTAACATAACACATAAAATATATCTGAGCATGTATAACTATATTATTATGTCTTTGAACACAATCTAACCAAATGCATTTTAAATTCTTATTAATTATATAATCAAATAAATTTTTCTATCCCTGGCTAATAGATTTCCAGCCTGCTTTTCCTTAGGTTTCTTCTATTATTGTTATTCCATTTTTGTTGAGATGAATATTTAATGCATTCATTTTTAACCATCTGAAATTTATTTTCTCATGGCAAGAGATAGGAATTTAACTATTTTTTATGAACAGCTTATCTAGGTTAATATTTTTTATGTTAATATCGATAACTAATCAATATCTACTAAATTCTTCTCTAGTTACACTACAAATTCTCTTCGTATGTTGCTTTTTCCCTCTTCCCCCACTATATCACTTTTCACTCTTGTTTTATTAAAATCAGGTAGAATTTTATTTCCAGATTAAAAAAAATTCTTCATAGTCCTGGTAATTATTTCTGATTTTTTTTTTTAACTGGAGAATTTTTTTTATTGTAGTAAAAAACACATAGCATAAAATTTATCACCTTTAGCATTTTTATGTGTACAGGTTAGTAACGTTAAGTATATTCATATTGTTGCGAAACAGATCTTCAGAACTTTTTTATCTTGCAAATCTGAAACTCTATATCCTTTGAACTCCCCTTTTCCCCCAACCCCCAGCCCCAGTAACCACCAGTCTACTTTCTGTTTCTATGAATTTAACTACTTAGATGCCTCATGTAAGTGGAATCATACAGTATTTGTCTTTTTGTGACTGGCTCATTAACTTAGCATGATGTCCTCAAGATTCATTCATGTTGTAGCATGTGACAGGATATCCTTCCTTTTTAAGGCTGAATAATATTCCATAGTATGTATATACCACGTTTCATAGCTATTTTATTAGTAATTCTTCACACTCACTTATTTTTTATATGGCTTTTTCCCCTTGCTACTATTTTCTTGGTCCTTTCTGTGGTTGTTTTAGTGGACAAATTCTTTCAAAAATCATTGCAAGCCTGAAATGTCTTTATTTGCTTTCACATTTAGGTGTTAGAATCTTAGTTTAGGAAGTTATCCCTCAGGAATTTGAAAAAACTTACTTTAGTATTACTTTTTAGCTACCAAAATTTCAGATGAGAAGTCAAAGGTCAATATGATGCTCGTGTTTTTGTTGGCAACTTCTACTTTTGGGTTTTCTATTTTACATGTTAGAGGCTTTTGGAATTTTCTCTTTATATTTTAATTCAGAAATCTCTTCAGGATATTTCTGGAAGTGTTTTTAACATTTTTTCTCATCAGTGAATCTATAGTCATTTTCACTATACATTTTTTTCTTCTATTATTTCATTGATAATTTATTCCCTAGGATCTTTATATTTTCTTATTTTGGACCTCCTGTTAGACAGTTATTGAAACTTTTGAATTTTCTCTCTCTCTCTGAAATTTTCTTTTATGCTTGTTTTCTCTTTCCTCTTTTCTAATATATTCTGAGAAAATACTTTAACATTATCTTTACCTCACTAATGCAATCCTTATCTATTGTGGGGAGTTAGCTACACTCCCAGCAAAATATCGGGTCCCTTAGGCAGAGGTCGTCGCAAAGGATAAGAAAATAACAGAAAATGGAAAATAATAGAAATATAAGAATACACAGAGATGAAGGTATAATTTCATAGGTTTATAAAGGCAAGGCAAAGCAGGGGTACTCGGGGGTCCTTACAATATCCCCGTCAATTGTGAGGCCATGAGTGAAGTTTTACACGGGTATTTATAGGTACAGTGATCAGTTGCCAGGGGTAACAGGTTTACATAATAACAGGTAGTTCATTTTAGGTTAAAAATATTTCAAAAGGTTTCTATAGATCCCTTAATTAACTCTATCTACACGAACGAATGGTTACAAAATCTTTCAAGGACAAACTTCTAAGTTCTAACATAAAACTATCACTTAACGGAAGGGTTAAACAGAGATATAGTGGCTCCATATTTCTTTATCTAGCTATTGCAAATGGAGACAGGTGATCAGAAGTCAAGCAGGAACTGTCCCTTGGGCTAATTGTTTTTTAGCCACGGCTGTCTGTCTCTCGGGCAGGCATTCTTTGATCAGCTCTCATCCTGTGGCTCCTTGCAGACCTGCTTTGTTGTTCAAAACAGGCGAGAATCACAGGTTTGAGACTGCAGCGTCACCTTGGAAAGCAGCTGCTACTGACCTTTGAGATGCCCTCCTGAGGTGGAGCAGCTTTTGATGTGTGAACTGACATGTCCACATATTCCTTCAGGGCAGAGCCTGCAAAACTCCTGAGGTCATTTCTGTCTCTAATATAGTAATATTAATTTATGGAGTGACAATCTATTCATTCTGCTATTTGGACAATCTACTTTAAAACAATGTTTTGAATTTATTACAATGATTTTCCTTCTATCATGGCAGACTGCTTTTCTAAATTTGGTATTCCTGAGAATACAATTTTATTTAAAATTTTTTTTTTGGTCTCTCATTTAAGGTTTAAAGACAAAGAAAAAAAATTTTTTTTTGCTTCTTTTTGTATCTGTTTTCTGGGGTTGAAGGTGGTATAGAGGTGGGTTTGTTTTTGAGGTCAGCAAGTCCTGTAAATGATGTATGTTTCCTCATATGCTTGATAAAAAGTTAGGGAATCATCTGTGCTGATGAGGAGCGATCTAGACTGAACTGTATTGCTAGCTGGAGGATGTATTCTCAGTCAAGAAGAGAAATCCTGTTTGCCTGCCAGGGAATGCAGTTCCTAATAGTAAGATTTCATTTAAATGTGTTTGTAATGCAACATTAAAAAAAAGATTCCATTAAAGAAAAGCTATTATTGTTGGTGTCCTAAGCTCATGCTGCCATTGTGTAGACTTAGTCTTTCTTTGACTTCTGTCTTAGGGATATTGACAAACATATCTGACTCACTACTCCCAACCTCTCTCACAACTGTTTGATTCTCAGGGTCTAAAGGACTCTACAGTTGTCCTCGAGAACTCCTTTCAAAACCACTAATAATCACTGTACAGATTTTGAAGCTGTCATTCCTAATTTCGGGACATGTATGAGCAATGACCCATTTGGCCAAAAGAGATTGTGAAAGGTTATTAATTTTAAGATATAGACTGATTTCAGAGATACCATAAGGAAAAAATATATATATTGGAGGCAATGAAATGTTATATTTAAGCAAAAATTATTGGAAGAAATGAGCAGAAACATTATATTAAAAATATCACACTAGCTTTATATACATTGCCAGTTTTTTTCTTAACAGATGCTATAGACATGACAGGCTATAGATAACCTACATAATAAACAAGACTGCACCACTTATGTTAGTTAATGTATCCAATAATATTCCCTAAAGAAATTGAACCATTTTCTCCAGCATCTATGAAATAATTACCAATATTGACCATTTATTACAATATTTCTTAAAACTGTTATTTGTGGATCATCTGTATCAGAATCATTTGGGATATTTGTTAAAAATACAAATTTCCAATTTCCATTAGAGACAAACTAACTCAATATCTATGGGTTTAGAGCTCTGGAAACTTCATTTTAAACAAATACCCAGGAGATTTTGATATACTTTAAAATTAGAGAACTACACAATTAGACTATCAAGAAAAACTCAACAAATTCTAACAAAGAAAATTGGTAAGTTGCTTTTTTGTTCACCATAAACACAATATAGAACTTAGTAATAACTCTCAACAAATCCTTCTGGGAACTAGAAAATGAAACAGAAAACATTTCAAAGAAAGTCTTGGGTTAAAAAAAGTCAAATGTGAAAACACAGACTACTTAGAAATTTATAGAAGTGGAAACTCTCTGTGTTAAAACTCATGGATTCAGGATTTATACAACATTTTACTCATAAAAATTAATGGAATTAAATACTTTTATTACAAACAAGATACTAGAAAAATAAGTGAAATTGATATTGAATTCAAGAAACTAGCAAAAGAACAGCAGAGTAAACTCAATAAAATAGACAAAAATCAGAATAAAAATAAAAACAATTTTAAACAAATCCAAGGCTATTTTTCATAATCAATAAATACAGTTGAACCTTGAACAATGCAGAAGTTAGGGGTTCTGATCCCATGCATAGTCAGAAATTCACCTGTAATTTTCAACTCCCCCAAAGCTTTACTATAATAATAGCCTACTATTGACCAGAAGCCTTACCAAGAACATAAACAGTCGATTAACACATATTTTGTATGTTATATGTGCTATATACTGTATTCTTGCCATAAAGTAAGCAAGAGAAAAGAAAATGTTATTTAATATTAAGAAAATCTTAAGGGAGAGAAAATACATGTACCATTCATTAAGTGGAAGTGGATCATCACAAAGGTCTTCATTCTTGTTGTCTTCACACTGAGTAGGCTAAGGAGGAGAAGGAAGAGGAGGGGTTGGTCTTGCAGTCTCAGGGGTAGCACAGGTGGAAGAAAATCCACATGTAAGAGGACCTATGCAGTTCAAACCTGTGTTGTTCAAGGGTCAACTGTAAAAAAAATAGTAAGCTAACCTAATTAAGAAAGAAGTTCATGATAGATGCAATGAAATGGATTTAAAAAATATACAGCACAACTCTAAGCCAATTAATTTCAAATTCTGAATAAAGTAAACTACTAATAAAACGTGAATATAAATTCACATAATTGGGTCAAGAAAATATGATGTATGTGAATAGATCAATATCCATGGATGCAATTGAGAAAATTGTTAAAAAAAATCACCTCGGTTAGAAAGGACAGGTTCACATAGTTTTAAGTGTTAGTTTTTTAAATCTTGAAGGAATAGGCAATTATTATACTATTTAAGCTGTTCTGCAACATAGAAAAAAATCACACCTATTTTTACAAAGCTATCATTTTTCTGATAATAAAATATTCTGTAGGAGCAGAAGTATTTAATGTATAGACATCATAACAAAAATATATATGCTTATAATTTCCTTTAAAAGTTTTTTTTTAAATGATGAAGTATTGAAAACAACCTAAATTTTCTTCAGTCATTTAATATAACCATTAAAAAATCATCGTGCATGAGATTTGATCAAGAAAAGAAATTGAACCCATGTGTTTACACTGCCTTTTGACCCAAATTCTCTGAAATGATAGAAAGTACTTTTAAATGAATGAATTCATAGTATTTCTGCAAAATAACAGAGAGCATTAACTTTAGATTAGAAATTTATAAAGAATTCCTAAAAGTAAAAGCATAGGATATAGGTTAACAGAGAAACGCAATGGAAGGAAACATAACTGAAAGCACACACAGGAGAAGACAGCTATGGAGGTGTGAACGGGTCTGTTTCAAGCTCAGAGTTCCGTGGACATCAGGAGCGGGAGGTAGCCTTGTAGAAAGTGGCATGATGAATAATTGAGATACACTACATGTTTGAGAATTTAGGTCTTCAACGCTCTGCCTCCCCAACCACGTTAAAATGATGAGTGTGAGTTTTCTGTCCTTATTCCTAGTAGGAATGCCTAGTGACTAGATACCTAAAATTATGCACCTAGAGATGAAGGCAATTGTTTTGCAGACATAATCAGAAGTCTTGAAAAATTGTTTGGAACTAACACATAATATACATATATGTATGTGTGTGTGTATGTGTGTATATATATGTGTGTGTGTGTATATATATACATATACACATATATATATATATACATATACACATATATATATACACATTACCACATACAATGACCAAAAACAAGAAATTTTCCGTAGAAAGCCCCCCTTCAAATTATTATTATCTAATCTGTAGTCACATGTAAATTTAGTTAATTGTCCTAATAATGCTCTTTGTAGATGAATTATTTTTTCCCAGTCCAGGATCCAATCCAGAGTCATGCATCTATAGCTTTCTTAAATCTGGGATCAGTTCCTCAGCCTTCCTTTGTCTTTCACAACCTTGACATTTTTGAAGACTATGACAGTTATTTTGTAAAACGTCTCCTGATTCGGGTCTGTCTGAGGTTTCCGCATGATTAGATTCAAGTTATGCATTTTTTTTTGGAAAAACACTATACAAGTGATGTGTCTTTCTCAGTGATTCAGTGTAAGAAGGTACATGATATTGGTTTGTCTCACTGCTGGTAATGCTAGCTTTAATCACTTGGTTAATGTGTTGTTTGCCAGGTTTCTCTGCTTTAAAATTACTATTTCCTTCTTTGTAAGTAAAAGTAATTTGTGGGGAAAATCTTTAAGACCATGCAAATACTCTGTTCA
>RJWJ010049225.1:0-10320 GCA_004363605.1 Indri indri | reverse complement strand
AAAAAAAAAAAAAAAAAAAAAAAAAGACTTTCAGCTATGGGAAATGTTCTAGTACTCTTTCTTTGATATTTTGCTCTATTTTCTCTTTATGGAACTTCTGTTAATCTGAAGTCGAAGCTCCCGGAATTATCATCTAACTTCCATATCTTTTATTTCCTGTTGTCATCCCTCTGACTTTTTAAACTTTTGGTGTGATCTTCCAAAGGGGAGACTTATTAAAGTCTGAGAAACTTATTTAAGCCACAGGAAATAAGTCAACAACAACCACAACAAAAATTCAGGAGAAGTTGAACATATGGGAAAGAGTGAAGGAAATTGATAGAACATGTTCTTGAAGGAGTTGGGAAAGAATGAGATGCTCAGATGGATTCACTAGTTTTATTTAAGAAAAGGGAAAACCCTCTTCTCAGAGATGTGGTAAGCAAAGCCATGTACTAACAGTAGCATTGTGCAGTGTTTTAAATGTGGTCTCAGAGTCAAAGACATCTGTGTTCAAGTTCTGACTCTCCCAGTTGTTGACTCTATAACTGCAACCTTGATGTTGAATCTAAAAAAATATATAAACTATGCATATATTGTATATACACAGATAATATATATACATATATATTTACATAAAAGGGGGTAGAGATAGAACAATAATATACCTAGTTCATACAGTGTTGATGTTTTAAGAGTTTTATGCCAAAATGATTACTTAAAAAATTTTAGGAGAGGAAGTACAGATAAAGTGTATGGGCTCTGGAGTTATAATAATCTTTTTACTTTCTGATATCATATCTACAAACCTCTGTATTTCAGCCCATCATTATATAGCCAACATCTATTGAGTAGATTCCAGGCACTGTGATATTTAATCATAACAAACTTCATAAATGTTACCTACTATGATTATTTAGCATAGTGCCTGACACCTGGAAAGCTCATTGTAGACATTAGGTCTCCAAAGATTTGGTCAGATACAGATGATTTTAAATTAAAAAAAAAATTTGGCACCTAATAATCTTTGTCTTCTTTGCGAAACAGGAATCAAACAAATCTGGCAAAAGCGTGAGTGAGGCTGATGGGGAGAATAATAGGGGAGTTTAGGTCTACGCATTATCACATTGTTAAGCAGTGGTGAGGACCTGCTGAGATGAGACACTATAATCAGTAGTGGCTCCTTCCTATTTCATTAAGAAAATTAAGTCATTTTCACCAGCAGCCCTCAGCAGCCTGGAGGCAAGTATTCATATTTGGACTAGTCTATGTTGGAAATTGAAGGATGAGTATTGTATAGAGACAAGGGAATCAAAATGTTGGTAGGATAATGGTTAAAACAAAGCCCTGTATGGGCTAAACTACATGGGAAAGGGAGTGAGGCCAGGAGAGCATGGTGTGCTTAGAGAAAATGAGAGGGTCAAGGTAGACAAGAGGAAAGACTGTATGCTTGGTGAAAGCATGGGGGAGAACACTGATACCTAACAACTTGGTGTGGGTAAGGCCAGAGTCTGTGGGGACCCAGCCTTAAGGACAAGAGCATCACCTCAGATCCAGAATTTAAGAGACTTAAAAAAAATTAAGCTTTAAAGTTCTATGACTTGCTTTAATGGCACAAAATTATAACAATGATCAGTCTGTGGTTTATTTTGGTTTTGGGCAGTCACTTACATATGTTTCACAAGAATAGAATAATACTGTAACTCTGTGACTTCTTGTGATCTTAAAACTCAAAAAGACAAAAGTGATATAGGTACAAAAGTTTTAAAAACGAATGTCTCTCCTTCTCCAATCTTAATTTCCCAGAGGTAATCACCTTTACAGGTGGTCGTTGTCCTAGGTTGGGTTCCTCCAAAAGTAGAGCCTGAGACAGGACTTGGAGGACTGGGGTGCGGTTAGGCTACTTATAAGGTCATAGGGAGCAGGAGAGAGAGGCAGAAAAGAACGGGTGCCAATATATGGACATAGCATCAAGATTCTGGGGTTCGATTCCACCAGGACCTGTAAGTATACAATTTGGTGACACCTCAAAAAGTTAAACTTAGCATTACCGTACAATCCAGCATTTCCATTCCTAGGTTTATACCCTAAAGAATTGAAAGCAGGGACTCAAGCAGATACTTGGCCACCAATGTTTACAGCAGCATTCTTCTCAATAGTCAAAAGGTAGAAACAACACTAATGTCCATCAACAGATGAATGTATTAATATAAACAAAGGTGATATATATATACATATATGTACACACATTTATACACACAGACACACAATGGAATATTATTCAGCCTTAAAAAAGAATGAAATATTGATACATGATACAACATGGATGAACCTTGAAACATTGTGCTAAGCAAAACAAGCCAGAGACAAAAGGACAAATATTGAATGATTCCACTTAGAGGATATACGTAGAGTAGGCCAATTCAGAGGCCAATTCACAGAGTAGGCCAATTCACAGAGGAAAGTAAAATCGAGGTTAACAGGGACTGAGGGGAGAGGTGAATGGGGGTTATTGGTTTACGAGTATAGAGTTTTTGCTGGAGATGATGAAAAAGTTATGGAGATGGATAATGACGACGGTTGCACAACATGGTAAATGTACTTAATACCACTAAATTGTACACTTAAAATGATTCCAGTGGTAAATTTATGTTGTATATGTTATATTTTACTGCAGTTAAATAAAGTGTATAAGATGACTCCCAAATTTGTCCATTCAAAGGCTGGGCCAGGACATTTATCCATTAGTTCTCATTCACCATTGGTCTGATGTTGCTCCTAGGGGCATTCACTCACTTTTCCTAGGTGGCTCTTGTTTGCAGAGCTAAGTGGGCTCCACTGAGAAGCCCCAAATCAGAGTATGAAAAGACCACAGCCATGCTCTGCTCTTCTGGTGGGATGTCATCAGCCTGGGTTGGAGTTTGTGTGAAACCATCTGCCACAGCTGCGGCTGAAATCAGAGATGATTTGAAGGGATGAGACACAGGGTCCCAAAAGGTCTCTGGTACAAAGTATATGTTCTTTTGGACAATCCTCTCATGCATTTACAAATATACAAATAAGGCCATCTATTTATATCTACATCTACATACATTTCTATACACCGATAATTTTACTTTTGCAAATATGAAATCATGCTATTCTTGTTGTTTGGCAACTTGCTTTTTCCATAAGCATATTTCTAACTTTGTGCTTACAGATGCACCTCAATCTGTTTATCCACCGTAGAGTAACCCATTGGATGGAGGTGCCACATATTTCTTTTAACCCACTGCAGTCGTGCTTCCTCATTCATCAATAACAAAATGACTCTTGCTAAAGTCACCAATGATTTGCATATCTTTAAATCCAATGACTCATTTTTTAGGGACTTCTTTTATGGCCCTCTCTTGCATTTATCTTCTTTGATATGTTTTCTTTGATGTCTGTATCATGATGGATACATTCTTTGCTTCAAGTCACACCTTCTCAGACATAATTTTAAAAGAACTAGCAAGTATGATGATAGATCCAAAGCCAAATCGTGATATAAGATAGAACAGGGTTTGTTTTTCTTGCCTTTTTTTTTTTTAAAAAAAAAAAAAAATGTTTTTCCAAGCTGTTCACTCTTGAATTTTCTATAAGCAAGAAAAAACTCTCAAAAATGTTTGACTTGATGTTTGAAGAAGTTATCTGCTAATTATAGTTTGCAGGCATGTGCAACAAAATAACACACATGTGGATTACAGCATTCCGTATTCTTTGCTGACACTGAGTGAAATAGGCTATTATTAGCTGAGAATTATGTGGGTAGGAGATAGATGGTGTGATTTTAACAATTAGGTGAAAAGACATCTTTTTCTCCCTTCGATATCAGTACATTTTAATGCCTTTCAAAAGCCAGTCTTATTTAACCGAAATCATTTCAGAAGATTTAGGAGTATGTGTGTTGAGTTTATATAAATCTCTTTAATTTGAGGTTGACACTTAGGACGTAGATTACAAAGTATAACATTTGTATCCATTGGAATGCAAAAAGGATAGATGTGAAAAACACAAGCTTAGCCATCTTGGTTGCTTTAGTCTTCTTAGGTTGCTGTAACAAAATACCACAGACTAGGGTAGCTTAAATAATAGACATTTATTCTTCACAGTTCTGGAGGCTGAAAAGTTCAAGATCAAGGTGCTGGCAGATTTGGTATCTGGTGAGGACCCTCTTCCAGGCTTGCAGACAGCTGCTTTCTCATTATGTTTCCACTTGGTGGAGAAAGGAAGCTCTGGTGTCTCTTCCTGTTCTTCTAAAGGCATTTATCCCATCATGGGGGGTCTGCCCTTGTGACCTCATCTAAACCTAATTACTTCCCCAAAGCCCACCTCCTCATACTATCACATTAGGGGGTTAGGGCTTCAACATATGAATTTGGGAGGGGAACACAAGCATTCAGTTTATAAGACTGGGGGTTCGTGTGTTGCCATTTATTACCTGTGTGACTTCGTTCATGTCACTTAACTTTTGTTTACTCATCTGTAAGATGGGAATCATATTTTGTAATCTTATGTAGCTCCTGTGAAGTGGGATAATGTTGCTAAAGTGTCTGATGATGTCTTTTGTGTAGGCAGCTTAATTATTAGGACACTTATGAGTAAAAAGTCTCGATCACTCTCTACAACCCTTCAGTATGATGGCAGGCAGTTGTGTTGGAAGAGGATGTGTTCAGTGGGACTCCATGGAACATGAAACTATAAACTGTGTCAGCAAGGCCGCCTACTTGGAGAGGTGACTCGTCAGTGCTGAATCCATTACACTAGCTGGATTCTGGTGAGGATCAGGGGTGCACTCAGGGATGCACACAATGCTAACTGACCAGCAAGTAGGTCAAAGTCATGGACTTTGTTTCATTGTCATCCTGTTCTTATTCACACAGGGGTACGTGATGCAAGAGCTTTTAACCTAGGCTCCTGCTGCATCCAAGACTGGGGGGAATGGGTGGGCTTCAGATGTACTCCTGCAAATGAGTTTTTTCCATAGAGAAGTCCAGAGTGTCCTCGGATTATTAAAGGGGTCTCTGATCCAATAAGCATATGAGCCTCTGACCATAAGAAATTTCTAGTGTTTTCCATAACATCCTCCTTAACCAAATTTCCTTTGCCCTATGACTTCTCATAAAAAATTTGTATTTCCCTTCCCTAGGAAAATATTAAATTCTATTGGGATACCCACAATTTAAAATTGGACAAATTAAATCATGTACTTTTTTTTTCTTTTGAGGAGATTGTTAATTAAGGAACAGAGGAGAGCTATCTGTAAATTAGAAAATAATGAAGGAAAGAGAAACCACAGCCATTTTAATTCTTAATATTGCAATGGAACCTGAAGGTCTGCAGCCCTCAGCAGCCAGTGAGTATAAATGAGGTCACAGGAGCACTAATATGACACGAATTTAGTATCCTCACAGCCCTTCCTGACATAATGTCGGAACTCCAGCTCATCTTCAGTTTGTTGGCAATTTTATGGGTGTTTCATTTGAGCTCAGAACAAGTGCACACATGTCCTAATTTTATATCATTACTGAAGTCCATTGCTAGGAGCCATCATATTGTGGTCCCTCAGCAGAGCCACCATGGCCAGGATCTTCGGTGGGAATGCTACTTCCTGGCGTTCCTGCTCCACAGCTGTGCTAAGAGTCGTGCCAGATGCCACTCTGTGCTGTGCGGGGATTGAGGACATACTCTTTTCCTCTCTAGGTAGCAGTCTGGCACCTTAGCTCCATAGTGTTATAGTGTACAAGGTGTGCCTTGTAAGTCTCATTCTAATGCTTTTGCTTTCATTTCTAACCCCTGCTTCTCTATAGGGAGTCTCTGAGGGTTGGATAATGGACATTTTTCTCTCCTTTTACATCTCCCTTTTTTCTGGTTCAGGTTGCTATGCAAAACCATCTTGCCTTCTTTTGTGTGTGTGTGTGTGTGATGGGGATAAGTCCTCCATGCAGAGTGATGGATGCAAATAAATCTCTGAGGGTAAAAATTGGAGGAAGTTACCAACATCAGCTTATGCTCAGCTTAGACACTTCATAAAGCTTTTAATAGTAGTAATAAAAAAAACCCTTTTATGTCAATTAGAATGCTTTGGGCTGCAAGTAATATAATATTTAATTTCTAGTATCTTAAACAACAACGACACTAATATCTTTTCTGCTCCATGATATCAGGGCTCTGGATGAATGTCCAATGTAAGACTTTATCTGTTTCATTTACTAGTGTATCCCTAAAGCCAAGAACACCTAGCAATGTTAAGTGTCCAATAAATACTTGTTGAATGAACAACTGAATGCCTTTGGAATGCTCCTGGCTTTTCCCTCACCAGCATAACATGGCTGCAGTGCTCTATCATGCTCTCACACGGCAATGACCAGAGCAAGAGTAAAGAACAGCAAGACTAAAGAGCGCTCCGGGATAAAATACTATCCACATGTCCCTTTTTTAGCAGGGAGAAAGACCTTTCCAAGAAGACCTCTGCAGACTTCTTCTTTTCATTGGCCAGAAATGGATTGATTACCAGCCCACCCCTGCCCAATATAAGAAGGATATGAGGTTGCCATAGTCGACTCAAGCCAGTCTTGATTCATTTGATGAGACTGAATACTACTTTGCAGCCCAAACAGAATCAGGGCTCTGGTAGCAAGAAAGGAGAGAACTGCTGTTAATCAACAATTGCCTGCCACACCCTTGCCAGCAGTCCCAGGCCCAGATTTCGTATTTGCTCCATTCCCTCACTTGCAGCACACTTTGGATATTGGAACAAAATAATTGACCATGTCCTCATTTTTTAAGAGTTTTTCATTAAAAATAAATAGGCAGGATATCTGGCCTACATATTATTTAAATGAAGAAAAAACCTAGCAGTCCAGATCTTCATCATCTTTGAAACTGAAGCATAGCAAGAGCCTCCAAGTTGGTCTTCCTGCCTCCAGCCTTTTCCTGCTCCAATCCATCTGCCTCATTACCCACAGTAATTTTTCTTAAATTACAAACATGACGTTTCATTTTTCTGCTTAAAAATTTCTGAGAGCTCTCATCACTTCTCACCACATGGAAACTCCTCTGCATCACAAGCGATGCTCCTCACAGTCTTGCCTCATCCTGCCTGCCCAGGTCACCCTTGGCTCCTTCTCTTACCCGCTCCTGCTTCACTTTGCCATGGCACTCTCATGCATCCATGCCTTTTACAATTTCCTTCCTTCCTCCTTCCTGGATCATCTTCTCCACTTTGTCTTCCTGGTAATCTCCACTTTGTGAGCTTTCCTTGATAGCTCCAGAAGTCACGGATGCAAGTATCTACAGGTGTCCGGTGAATAAGTGAGGTGGACCAGGTGTAAGAAAAAAGTGCTACGGGTCTCTTACCTCAGTGCCTTAGAGGCAGCAGGGAGTTGTGGAGATTGTGGCAAACTGGAGGACACCTGCTAAAGGGGGGCATTCCCTCCCTACTCAGACTCAGCAGATTGTTGCCACAGTAGAAGGTAGACCCTTCATTTCCAAAGATTCTGACTATTTCAGTGAATCCAGGAGTCAGTATTTTATGTGAAATCTCACAATTTTATACATTTGGACTTTTAATTTTAAAAAATATTGTAGGCCATAATAAAAACTAAAAACAGTGCACACAGAATGGGTAAAATGTTTTCCGTCTCTGTCTCGATCATGCCCTCCTCTGAGTAACCACAGTATTAGATTTGACCATAGGAAATTGCTGAATGGCAATTTCTTAAGTTTCAATCTGATACTTTGATCATACTACCAGTGTAGTATATAATACCTGGTACAAGGATTATCTGAGAAAGTCTTGAGTTGTTCCATAACTCTTGGGTGCATGATGTCAGACTTCTTAATTTTTCTAAATCAAATTAATTTTGGCTTGTTCTTCCCACAATCTGTCCCAACCAGCATTGGTATGATGTACAATATCATTTATTTTTCCGGGCCTCCATCCCATTCTTCTCCCTGTGGATCATGCAAAGACCCCTAATTGCTCAATTTATAGGATGGGGCAAGGCCATGCCCCTGGTCCATCCAGAGGTAGGCAGCTCTCCTCTACACCAGGCACATAGTCCTTCTCTGTCCCACTCAGCTCCTGGGACATGGCTGTGGCTTCCAAGGATGTGGCACTCAGTGAGGTCTCTAGGCATCCACATTTGGGGTGCTCTGTGGAGCAGAAAGCAGGTCCTCACTACTGATGGAACCACTACCTTCTCCCCTTATAGTCTTGGGGAGTCCAGCTCTTCCCAGAGTTGGGCCACTCCCCTCTCCTTCAAACCTTGAGCACTTGCCTTCTCAGACAATCTAGGTTTTTGCATTACTGAGCCTGGATTTTGAAAAGTCCTCTTAAAAAGGAAGAGGAGGCTTGGCCCTACAAACTCAGCTCTGACTTTTGAGCCTTTAGGTCAAGAAAACATCATACAATTTAAATTTGCCTATTAAGTTATAATACGACACTAAAATATCAATGAATAATTATGCTACATTTGTTTACACAGAAACTTCTCTGTCTAGACCTTAACCTCTTTTCACTGTGTAGATCACACACTTATCTGGGTGCCTGGTGCATGGTAGGTACCTCAAAATTGATCAATGAATTAATCTAAATATTCCAGCTTTAAACGGAGAGAAAAAGAGACGGGGAATGGGAGGGACAGAGAAAAAAGCTGGAGAAGAGGTTGGAAGAGGAGGAAGGGCAGGAGGGAAAGAAAGGAATAATTATTGAGTACCTACCGTGTTTCAGCCCTTTCTTGGTATTGCATTTAATTCCAAGAAAATAATCACGTAGGCATTGTCACCCACATTTTATGGAGGAGGAAACAGCAACTCAGTGAACAGTTAAGTAATTTGTCCAAGAGGACTGAGAGCTAGGATTTAGGCAGATACACCTCTGACTCCAAGGTCGTGCTAATTACCACAAGTTTACCACTCTCTGTCCAAATATTCCCAATTAATCTGGTGATATTTTAGACTGGCTGAAGATGCCTGCATTTGAAGATTTAAAATAATATAAAAATGCTTCTGTTGTTTGGCCTGACAATGTGAAATGCACACAGCTGGAAGCCAGTTCTGAGAGATGGTTTCCCCGGTGGCCAGAAGTGATTGGGGCCCAGCATGACTGCCATTTTGTCCCTTCAAAGAGAGTCAAAATGCCCTCTGTTAGCCAGTTCTGTGCATTCTAATGGCTCTGAACACACTTTCCTAAAGGAAAAGTGCTTGCCTGTTATTCCCTAATAACCTTTTTCTAACAGGAGGCCTTTTATAAATACTAGTGGTTTTTCACTGTGAACTCCTAAGAGAACTAGACATCTGGAGGCTCATGCTGTCCTTGAGAAATTATACATGATTATTCCTCAAGGGGATCTTGAGTCCCTAGAATGTAAAGCTGAATGTTCTAGAGGAATAAGGGCCCCTGGGGTTTCATACAACTCTGGGGGACAGTGTATTTCTTTACTTTGCACCTTCTTTCTTTTCAGTGCCTCCTTGATCTCTCTGCGTCTACATAAACTCCTTCTTCTTCTTCTTTTTTTTTTTTTTTTGAGACAGAGTCTGGCTCTGTTGCCCAGGCTAGAGTGCCATGGCATCAGCCTAGCTCACAGCAACCTCAGACTCCTGGGCTCAAGCGATCCTCCTGCCTCAGCCTCCCGAGTAGCTGGGACTACAGGCATACGCCACCATGCCCGGCTAATTTTTATATATATATATATATTTAGTTGTCCAGATCATTTCTTTCTATTTTTTAGTAGAGACGGGGTCTCACTCTTGCTCAGGCTGGTCTTGAACTCCTGACCTTGAGCGATCCACCCGCCTCAGCCTCCCAGAGTGCTAGGATTACAGGCATGAGCCACTGCTCCCCACCTCATAAACTCCTTCTTGAAGGTATTGCTTGGCCCAGCTAAAACAACCCGCTGTGTCTAAAAGTCTCTGATTAAGTTCCAATCCAGTGACTCAAAGATTTCTTTTTTACAGTGCACAGGTTACATTGTGAACCTGGACTAAAAGGGAAAGAGTAAACCCATAACTGGAGTATTAATAGAATATCAGTTCAGTGGAACCTACTCAAGTACTCCACCAAAAAAAGGACGTTTTGAACACAGGCTTCTCAATCTACATGACTTAAAAGCTTGGGCTAGTTGTGAGGGAGTTAAGCCAACATTAATACAAATTTTGAATGATAGTGTCATGTACAAGAATGAACATTAGTTTTTTAAGTTTGCATCAAAAAATATAATTAATTCAGTCTAAAGTATTTGTAAGTCAAGATTCATCAAAGTCAGCTTTTATTATATATGTAGAAACTATGCATTATTTTTTTTTTTTTTTTTTTTT
>RJWJ010049224.1:0-10319 GCA_004363605.1 Indri indri | reverse complement strand
TTAAAAAGGCAGTTTTGGCCGGGCGCCGTGGCTCACGCCTGTAATCCTAGCACTCTGGGAGGCCGAGGTGGGCGGATCGTTCTGAGCTCAGCAGTTCGAGACCAGCCTGAGCAAGACCGAGACCCCGTCTCTACCAAAAATAGAAAGAAATTAATTGGACAGCTAAAAATATATATAGAAAAAAAAATTAGCCGGGCATGGTGGCGCATGCCTGTAGTCCCTGCTGCTTGGGAGGCTGAGACAGTAGGATTGCTTAAGCCCAGGAGTTTGAGGTTGCTGTGAGCTAGGCTGACGCCACGGCACTCACTCAAGCCAGGGCGACAAAGCGAGACTGTCTCAAAAAAAAAAAAAAAAAAAGAGGCAGTTTTGACAGCTCTTAATTCCTAGCAATAGCTAGACAACCTTTAGACTTTTATGAGCAAGTACATCAGAATAAACTTTCAGAGCACACAGCTCTTTAGAAGTTGTTGATTTCAACAACTTACTGTTCTCTAGCCAGGAATATTCTTGTATAGTCTAAGAATTTTGTTGATTTTGTGAGGAAACAAAAAAAATGTTTTCTGAGAAAACGTGTGATTGACTTGGCATATGGAATATGCCTTGAAGGAGCTTGCTTAGGTGGCAGCAGGTCCCAGAGGGCCCTGTGACCCGAGGGAGGTAAAGAGAGGAGGCATCTCAGTTGGGCTTACAGAATACAGTCTGAGGGGTAAGTAGTCCCATCTGAAAGTGGTGTCATTTCCCTGGGTAAGATATATACATGTTTTCACTTTTTCCTCCAAATGTCTGAATATCTGTTATATTAAAGGATATGTATGGAGTTTTTGTTGCTATTGTTTTTAATAGGAACCCCTGGGATTCTGCATTTAGGAACCTTATACTGAAACAACACTCTGTTCCGATATATTTAAGCCAGTATTAGCTCTCAAAAGACATTTGGGAAACCGGGTGGAAAGACTTGTCATTGTGCAAATTAAATGTGACAAAATGCCTAGTTGGGAAACCTGTGATGAACAGTACTTTCTTTTAAAATAGGTTAAAGGAAGATGGAAGTGGAAGTGCTTATGACAAAGAATCTATGGCAATTATCAAGCTGAATAATACAACTGTCCTTTATTTAAAGGAGGTGACTAAATTTTTGGCACTGGTCTGCATTCTTAGGGAAGAAAGCTTTGAACGAAAAGGTAATGGCATTTTAAAAAGCCTTTTTTGTGTTAAGTTCTTTGCTGTAATTTCCCAGGTTCTTGAAAACAAGAGAAAATAATATTGCAGTGTTTGACAAATGATTATCTTTAAAAAAAATTAGTTCAAACTACTTTTGTCCCTTCCCTTACATATGTAGTCCCGACTTTATCCTTTCTTCTTTTGATCTTTTATTTTACATTGTGTTTTTTATTCCAACGTCGTCTTCAGATTCTTTCATTACCTGTTTAGCTGCCTGCAGTTTGGCTTCCATCTGAACCAGTCTACTGGAGCTATTCCTCGAGAGGTTACCATATTACCTTCTTGCTGCATCAGTGGCCTTTTCTAATTCTGCAGCCTCTTCAGCCTCCTGAAGCATGTCATTCCCTCCTTTCTTAAACCTTTCTTCTCTTTTTGCTTCCCTAAAGCTGAATTTTCCGGGTCATTTCATGCATGTGTTTCCGTGACCACGTCTCCTGTTTCTTCTGGCTGTTTTTCTTTTTCTCAGTCCTGAGTGTTCAGAGCCAAGTCTTTCTGCTCATTTATTCTCCAGGTCAGCTCATCCAGTCCATGGCTTCAGTTAATTTTCTGTATGTGGTTGATTGAAAAATGCACATCTCCCGCTCTGACTTCGGCTCATGTTCCAGTCCCATGTTTGGAACTTTTAGTGAGACATCTTCCCTAAATATCTGATTGTTACCTTGGGCATCATGCCCATCATTGGTTGATGATTATTTCCCCCGTTTCATGACTCTCTTGGCTACCCCACTTCTGTCACTAATTATGGCATTTTTCTCCTGTCCAAGCTTGGATATCTTGTAGTCAGGTAATTGGTGTTATTGCTGAAGGGGCCCTTGCAGATCGGTTCACAGAGGGGATTTCATGTTCTCCTTTTTCCATTCTTTTATGTCCTTTACATTGGACTTTCACCAAATCTTATTTTTTTCTTGGAATTATTTCTTGGGTTTCCTTTCTGTTTCCACTGTCAGTGAGTCCAATCTGTGTCCTCATCCTTGCAGGCCTGTGGTGCTGTAGTAATCTTCTACTAATATTCATGCATTTGACATGTATATGGAGGGTTTAGTGTATATCATCTTTTATCCTGAAGGTAGAGTAGTTTTCAGAAAATTTCTTTTATCATATTATTGAACTACTCAAGGATTTAGAGTAGCTATTATTCACTGCAATAAGTCCCTACTCTTCTTACCTGAGTCTTTAATGAAATATTTCAGATATACATTTTTGGATAAAACATAACATGTATTCATCTTTGGGCTTAAGAACTAAAACATGACAAATATAGTTGATGGTCTTCTGTGTATTTCTCTCAATTGAAATCCTTTCCTTTGCGCTATGTGTTTTTATGGGTGATTCTTTTACTTCCTGTCTATCCTTAAACGATATAGAGTATTGTATGTCTTTGTATAAATGAGATCAAAATATAAGTAGTCTTCTGCAACCTCCTTGTTTCTCTTCATTCAGCGTTTTTGAGATTCATCTGGACGGATGACTCGTAACTCTTCATTCATTTTCACTGCCACATAGTATTCTATGGGTTGAATATACCACAATTTTTTTATTGCTGGACATTTAGAGTATTTTAAAAATTGTTCTGCAGCAAATGCTCATGAACAAGTTTGCCTTCACATATGTGGAAAATTTATCTAGGGTATGCATTCAGGAGTGGAATTTATAGAGTATATACATCAATTTTATTAGATACTACCAAACTGCTCTCTGAATGACTTTACCACTTTCAGCCCTGACAGTACTGTATGGAAGCTCTTATCACTTTGTATCCTTGATAATGCTTGATATTGTCAGACTGTGTAATTGTCGTCAATCTGGTAGATATGTGAAAGGTGTCTCATTTGGTTCTCAGTTTTAGTTATGTAATTACTGATTAGGGCAAACATCTTTCATGGCAAGCACCTTTTCATAGCTGTTCAGTTTTTTCCTTTAGCAATTTACCTGTTCACATGTTTTTATCTTTGTTGTGCTGATTCTTAGGAGTTATTTCTCTCCATTTTAATTTTAAAAAATTTTAAACTTTAGTTACGGAAAATTTGTAATGTACACAAAAGTGGACCAGCACAATCAATCACCAAGTACTTATCCTTGCTTCAACTTTCATCCACTCATATTCAGTCTTGTTTGCTGAATAGCCTCTTCCTGATTAGGTTATTATTTTCTACTCTTTTGTTGTAGAAACTGTGAAACGTATAAAAAAGTAGAGAAAATAGTGTATTAAATCGCTTTTTATCTATTACCCACATTCAACAATTATCAAAATTATATCCAATCGGCCAGGCACGGTGGCTCATGCCTGTAATCCTAGCACTCTGGGAGGCCAAGGCGGGTGGATCGCTCAAGGTCAGGAGTTCAAGACCAGCCTGAGCAAGAGCGAGACCCCATCTCTACTAAAAATAGAAAGAAATTAGCTGGACAGCTAAAAATATATATAGAAAAAATTAGACGGGCATGGTGGTGCATGCCTGTAGTCCCAGCTACTTGGGAGGGTGAGGCAGGAGGATCGCTTGAGCCCAGGAGTTTGAGGTTGCTGTGAGCTAGGCTGACACCACGGCACTCTAGCCAGGGCAACAGAGCCAGAATCTGTCTCAAAACAAAACAAAAAAAAATTATATCCAATCTTATTTCATATTTATACCGTTTTCTCTACTGGATTATTTTGAAGCAAATCCCTAACATTAAATCATTTTGCCTGTATAGATTTCCGTAGATCTTTCTAAAAGGTAGTGTTCTTTTTTGAACACAACAATATTAGCATTAATAAACACAAAAATTTAGCAGTGATTTAATGGTATCAAATATCTGGTCACTATTCAAATTTCCTTGATTGTCAGTTTTATTTTACAATTTGCATGGAAGTCAATTTTAATGTAATTGAATTGACCAAAACTTTTATAATTTTTTTTTCCGAGTCCGAAGCACCACCTTAATTTGGCTCTAACCTACTTATTCCGACTGGTTCCCAGTACTTCCTGCCACGAGTTTTCTGATGCCCCTCTCACCAGTCAGAACATTGCTTTCTGTCTTCCACCTGTGCTGTGTTCTCACTGCCTCCTCCCTGCAGTTTTCTTGTGATTTTTGCTTCCCTTTTCTGCCTAATTAAATCTAACCTGTATCCCCAAAGTTCGTTCTTATCCCGGGAGCTTTCATTGATGGTTTTGCCCTGCACTTGGCTCTCTCTTCTTTGGACTTCTTTCACATTTGTAGTCAATTTGACACCAGATTGTTGTAATTTGTTTCTTGTGTCTTGGCTTTATGCCCCAGCTAGCATATCCTTGAAGGCATGGACCAGATCTGCTACTTCCTTTGACACATTGTACTCTGTCATGCTGTTCATTAAGTATTTAATGACTTTCATCAAATCAAATATAAACTGTTGAAAGATCACGCTGTGTTCGAGCAGGCCATACAGTGTATTTTAATATTTTAGTTTGCTTGAATGTGAATTGAGTGATTCGAAACTTGGATGCCAGAGATGTTTATTTGGTCAAGGTGATGGTCAAATTGCACATTTGTCATCTGTCAGGATATTGTGATGGTGGATATATATGATGACTAGCTAGCTGTTCTTATGATTGAAGAGGTTGCTATCTGGTTTATAGGTTTAAGAGTTTCAAGCAGTGTTTATCAGTCAGGGTTAGGTTTGCTTAACCCAGATTGGTATTTGGTAAGCCCAAATAACAGTACCTTAAACAAGGTGGAAGTTTGTGTCTCTCGCATATTAAAGAAGTCTGAAAGTATACGGTCTAAGACAGCTAAGGCAGCTTCCTGGTATCCTCAAGCACGTGGGTGTTTTTCTTCCTGCTCTGCTATTCTTAGCACTTGCTTCTATTCTCAAGGTCACCTCATGGTCCAGAATGGCTCCTGGAGCTCCAGCCATCTTATCCATATTCCAGACATTAATAAGGAACAGCAGGAAGAAAGAATACAATCCTCCTCTTGGGAGTTCACAGAAGTCCCACACACTTCTACTTATTTCAAGTGGCCATAGTTGGTCATGTGGCCATATCTAACTGCAAGGAAGACTAGGAAATGTAATGTTTTAGCTCAGCACCAATGTGCTCAACCAAAATTGAGGTTCTGATTCTAAGGAAGAAGGGGAAAAGTGGTTATTTGGTAGGCAGTTAGCCATTTTGTCACAAAATAGAAGGCTTTGTTCAACCAAAATCTTATGTGCAAGTCCAGTTCATTAAACAGATAAAGAGGAAGCTCCCTGGCCTGAAGAGGGTATGTGTGTGTTTGGCGGGGTGGGGTGCAGGCTGCCTGATGCTCTGCCTGCTGGGCCTCTGTGGTATTTCCCAGACCCCAGGCTTCTACTGAGCAGGTTGCCAAACTATTGCTTTACCGTTTCCTTCAGCTCTTCATTGGCTGCCCCAAAGACTGGTAAAAGGAAAATCTTGATATTTCAAAAAGTATTTTACTTTGACTTTAGATTTTATTGTAAACTTCCTTAGCAAATTTACCTTCCTAATTACTCAGATTGACTGTCCATCTTGTCCTCTCTCAGGTCCTAGACTAGTTGGGTGCAACTAGTTGGGTGTGTGGTTTTTAGTGTACAATAATTTTTTTCTGTCACCAAATGTTTTCTAGTAGGTAATTTCACAACTGACATTCAGGAGGTGTGATTTTCTTTTTCTCCCCTGCAGGTTTAATAGACTACAATTTCCACTGTTTCCGAAAAGCTATTCATGAGGTTTTTGAAGTGGGTGTGACTTCTCACAGGAGCTGTGGTCACCAGACCAGTGCCCCGAGCCTGAAAGCGTTGGCACACAATGGCACACCGAGAAATGCCATCTAGTCTGCATCCCAGCGTTGGGGCTCCATGCCAGCTTACTCTTCACTCCAGGGTCAGACGCCATGTGCTACAGGACGTGGGAGCTGCTGCTTGTGGGAATCTGGTGCCTGTCCCACTAGAGACGAGGGGTAGAGTTTCTCATTTGGATGAAAACCCCTTCAAACAGTGGTGTACGACTGGAGCTACTATTTCTTTTTGAAAAATGGCGAAAAAAAAAAAAAATTCTAGAGACCACAGAACTCAAGTTTGTCTTTTTCCTCTTTTGGGTCCTACTTTAAGTAGTTGGGATATTTTGGACCTGGAGATAACACCGATTACCCATCCTTACCAGGGAATGTTGCCGTGAAGTCCAGTTGAGAATAATAGAAAAAACTGAGTTTTTATATGCTTCACTTAGGCTTTCATTTGAGTATTCTCTAAAGATCCTGCCTTGCTTAAATTCTAACACTGCCTCTCAGATTTCAGTTTTGGACATTGCACATCTAAGACCGTTTAAGTGCATTTGCTTGCTAACTCAGAAGACACATAGTCTGACTGCAGCAAAAGACATTCCTGTATTATTGAAGAAATAAGAGAAAATTTTATGCTGCATCAGGTGGAGAGCAAGGCTCAACAGTGGCTGCATTAGTTCCCTTGGAAGTATTGAGGAAAAAACTTTGAAACAGAAGAAAATTTTCACACGCGTGTTTTGAGTACCAAATGTCTGGGTTCTTTCTCCTGCATTAGATAAATGATCGTGTTCAATGTAACAAAGGGAATTTTAAAAAAAATGTTTTTCCCACCGTCACTTTCTAGGGGAGAAACTCATTATGTCGCTGAAGTATTTAGCTCACTTTTCTTTAACCTTGGTATCAGTCTCTACGTACCTTTTATTCTAAGCTATCTGGATTCTTTATTGCTATTTGTTGACCATGAATGACCCTAAGGCAGTGGTGGACTGTCCACTGGGAGTTGGAAAGAGCACTGGTGTCACAACAATGTGTTGTTTTACATCCTTTGTCTCCAGTATTCTGACACCAAGTGTCAGCTGTGGTACTTTCTTTGCCTAGGATATTAATTCATAATTGTTGCTTTTTGTTGATGGTTGATACCCGTTCCACTGATTTAACTTACACGTTATTTTTATTCCACATACCCAGTAGTCATATATTCCAAAGCCACTGGACCACTTGAGTACATAAGTGCCACTGTTTAATGCGATATGTATATTCAGGTCTGTAAACCTAACAGTGTGACTTGGAGTGCTTCCTGCAGGTGATTCTGACTGTTGAGTATTTACATGGACCATGGTGATATCCAAAAGAAAAATGCTTTTATATTTATAGATTATTTCATTGAACTATATATAAAATGGGTATCAATAAATGTATTTACTCCAAAATCAGTTTTTCTACTTGCCTAAGGTGTGAGAGGGTGGGGTGATGGAACATTGGGTTGTGCCACCCTATCATTTTCTTTTGCAGCCTTGTGTGGTTAACATTCCTTTTGTGTCAGTGCTTCGAGTTCTATCCTGATGTGGGAATTTCATGGCTTTGTGTCTAGGCATCTCCCCTACCCATTTTGTACGGTAGGAGGTCTTGGCCCAGGTGAAACGTTTTTGGCTGGGTGTTTCATATCAACAAATCTCACTCATGGCGGGGAGTATCCAGGGCCTGGCATCGTTGATGCATTGTACCCAAGCTAGTAAGGAATAAGGAGATGAGTGAAGTAGAACACATTTAAAAAATTGTATCAGTTGCAGCTTGTTTTTTGTTTCTTCCAATTCCTGAGTTAACTCATTATTGACCCTTAAATATCTGTTAAATCATTGCTTATCTGTATAAATGCTTAAGTAGCGTAAATATACCTTAGTTTATCAATGGGAGAAAGATAACGTAGAGATTGAAAGGTATTTTTTGAGACAGGGTCTTGCTCTGTTGCCCAGGCTGGAGTGCAGTAGCATGATCCTAGCTTACTATAACCTCAAACTCCTGGGCTCAAGTGATCCTCCCACTTCAGCCCCACAAGCAGCTAAGACTACAGGCACACACCATCACTCCCAGCTAATTTTTAAATTTTTTTTGTAGCTGTGGGTGGGGGGGGTCTCACTATATTACTCACGCTGGTCTTGAACTTGTGGCCTCAAGTGATCCTCCTGCCTCCGCCTCCAAAAGGACTGGGATAACAGGTGTGAGCCATTGTACCCGGTGGCGAGATCTTTAATTGCATAATTGGACTACTTTGGAAATTCAGTTTTAATACTCTGAAATGGAAATCACAGAAACAATTAGAAAAAAATTCTTACAATTTTATCTAATCTTGTCTCCTTTTTCAAATTACAGAAACCGAGGTCCAGAGGGGTAATGAAGTCTTGTTGAGGCTTATGGTTGGGATGACCATATAACTAAAACCAGATACTGTTGAGAGTGGAAGGGATGTCAATAATGATGCTTGAGCCACAGGTGTGAACTGGCACAGTTCTGGGTGTACAAAGGGTGGCCAGCCCCGTTACAGACATAGTGGCTGCCTACTTTTACCTGTAGCCTCCAGCCTCAGGCTCCCATTGGTTCAATGGAGATAATGCTTCAGGTATATATGCTACATAGATGCCCAATAAATGTTACTTTTTCCTACTACTGAAAATTATAAATTCAGGGAGCGATTAAGGAGAAAAAGTGAAAAATGGTGAAATAGAAATAAAATGTGGAAAGGAGACAACTCAGGAAAAAGAAAATGGAAGAATACTATAAACTATTAAGGGTTTGCCTGAAATGTTTTATATCCTAATGGATGTACGAGTCTGCTTTAAAGAGAGCTGGGACAGGTGGTTAAAAAACCCTTGAAGTCTTGGCAGCAAGGTATTTTAGCTGTTTCACATATCACTACCTCTCCCATTCACACATTCATATATACACACATGCACATATATAATGAGGTTCCAGTATAGGATGCTGGAGGTATTTGTGAGTTGTGTTAATTTACCTTCTGCATTTTGAGTCTGTGCTTGTACAGAGAAACAAATGATGTATTAGTAAAAGATAAAATGATGATAGTTATGAGCTTTGCTGGGGAAAGCACTGTGTGATTTGTGGACTTTGGTAAGGCTGTTTGTCCTTTTTTGTTTTGTTAAGTGCTAAAAGCTCTTCCAATTATTCAAGAGATTATTAGTGAATATTGTTACTATTTTCCATCTCAGCTAGTAAATACTCTCCTTTTCCCCACTCCCCAGGGGCCCTAGGAACATAGTCTCCAAAGGGAATATGGGCAGCAGTTGGGCATAGCTGAGTGTATTTCTGTTGATGGTAGCTTCCCTGAACTGTTTCACCAGAGTTGGGAGACTCTGGACACACATAACATCCAAGAAAGATGTGGAGAGATAGCAACTAGTAATTATTTTAGGTATTTATATGTGTTACCTCATGTAATCTTCCCAACACCTTGTAAGGTCGGTACTATATTTCTATTTTACAGATGGGGAAACTGAGGCACAGAAGCTCAATTGTGAGTGGCGGAGTCAGAGTTGGAACCCATGCAGTTTGATTCCAGAATCTGCATCCTTAAGCCACCCCTCGACCTTGCCTTCTTAGTAGGAAGGGAGGGTTCTCATGGTATGTTTTGCAGAAAAAGGGGTCTATAGTTAAATTTTGGAAACGTGCATTCTGTAGTCTCTTTTTGGAGATTTCCTGTGTATAGCCAAATATTAAAGGCCCTGAAATGACCTGCAATAAAGAGGCCTGTTTGCCTTGGTTTATATCTCACGTTTCTAAGTTTATTTGACCCTTTAAGAAATGCCTATTCAAGCGGTGTATAATAAATACTCACCGAAGGACACTTTATTGAAACATTTTCGGTGAGATTGGAATTACGGTTTTTATACCGTTTTCCAAGTATCTTAATACAACCATTACCACACTGGTTTCTTGGTTGGCTAGTTCAGTACCTGTCTTTGTAGGTAGTAATGGGGAGGCATATTTGACTACTCTGTAGCATTTCCTCAATATCCCATTATTGAGGAAAAGCCCTTGCTCATTCAAACCGCCTCTTATGTTGTGAAGGCAGAGAGAGGTGCCTTGCTGGTCTGGGCAGTAAGTAGCTTGTCTAGCTTTCCCCTGTTTGCTGGTGGTGTCCAAGTCCTTAGTGTTTGGCCTCTAGGTGGCGGTGTTGTATTATTTAAACACAGCTTCCAGCCTTCTGGCTTTGCATATTTGCTCTATTCTGAAAGTTTGTGTTGCCTGTATCACCCAACTACACACCTAACAACTTAGAGATCCAAAGAATTCCTGAGGTTATTTCCCCTGGGATAATATTCAGGACTGATTTGAGACATTTTATTGGA
>RJWJ010049223.1:0-10319 GCA_004363605.1 Indri indri | reverse complement strand
TGGTTCAATTTAAATTCCACCCTGATACCAAATCCAGGAAAAGACACAACAAAAAAAGAAAACTACAGACCAATATCCCAGAACTAAACAAAATTGAAACCAATAAAACAATAGAAATGGTAAATGAAATGAAAAGTTGGTTTTTTTGAAAAGTTAAACAGAATCAATAGATCACTAGCTAGATTAGCCAACAAAAGAAAGGATTCAAATGAATTCAATCAGAAATGAAAAAGAAGACATTACATCTGTTACCACAGAAATACAAAAGACCATCCAAGACTACTATGAACATCTCTATGCACACAAACTATAAAATCTAGAGGAAATGGATAAAATTTTGGAAATACACGATCTCTCAAGCTTGAATCATGAAGAAATAGAAATCCTGAACTTATCAATAACAACTAGTGAGATTGAATCAGTAATAAAAAAATCTTCCAATAAAAATAAGCCCATGACCAGATGGATTCATGGGCGAAGTCTACCAGACCTGCAAAGAAGAACTGGTAATTATTCTACTGAAACTATCCATAATATCAAGAAGAAGGGAATCCTCCTAGTAAAATTACTAGATATGTCAAGAGGCAGAAACCTGTAACCAAGAAGAAAATCAGTCGATAGAAATAATTGGGATGATGAAACTGGCGAACAAGAACGTTAAAGCAGCTATTGTAACTGTACAAGTATTTAAAGGAAAATGTGAACATAACGAGAAGAAAAATAGGAGATATAAAACATAACCAAATGGAACTTCCAGAGACTAAAATTATAATTTTTGAAATAAAAGTTTCACCGAGTGGTATGAAAAGCTAGCAGGTTCTGTTCTGCTGCTGAAGAACAGTTCAGTGAACTTGAAACCATAAATAAAGTAATAAAAAAGAAAGCATATAGAGAAAAAAAAAAAAAGACTTAAAAAAAGAATGAATTCTCAGGTACCTATGGGATAATATTAAGTGGTCTAACATATATGTAATTGGAGTCTCAGAAAAAGAGAAGAAAGATGGTGGGCAAAGATTTACTTGGAGAGTTAATGGCCAGAATTTTTTCAAATTTGATGAAAAGTATAAACTCATAAATCCACGAAGCTCAACAAATCCCAAGCAGGACACACATACATACTCACATAAAACGCAACATGCCCATAATAATCAAATAGCTGAATATCAGTGATAAAGAGAAAAAATGTTAAAATTGGCCTGATTGAAAGAGACACACTTTGTACAATGTAGGGATTCTCAACCTTAGCACTATGGAAAATTTGGGCTGGATAATTCTGTGTTGTGGGAGCTGTCCTTTTCACTGTAGGATGTTTAGCAGCATCCTTAGCTGCTACCCAATACATGGCAGAAACAACACCCCTAGTGACCATCAAAAATATCTCTAGGCATTGTCAAATGTTCCTTGGGGAGACAGTCGCCTCACATTGAGAATCATTGTGTATAGCTATGGTCCCCAACACCTGGGCCATGGTCTGGTATGGGTCTGTGGCCTTTAGGAACTGGGCCACACAGCAGGAGTTGAGCAGCGGACAAGCGAGTGAAGTTTTGTCTGTTTTTTACAGCCACTCCCCATCGCTTGTATCACTGCATAAGCTTTGCCTCTTTTCAGGTCAGTGGTGGCATTAGATTCTCATAGTACCATGAACCCTACTGTAAACCGCACATGGAGGGATCTAGGTTGCACACTCTTATGAGATTCTAATGCATGATGATCTGAGGTGGAGCTGAGGCAGTGATGATAGCACCGGGGAGCAGCCAAAAATATAGATTATCATTAGCAGAGAGGTTTAACTGCACAATAAATGTAATGTGCTTGAATCATCCTGAAACCATCCTCCCAACCCCAGTCTGAAAAAAACTTGTCTTCCATGAAACCAGTCCCTGGTGCCAAAAAGCTTGGGTATAGGACTGGTGTATAGGACCAAAGATAAAAATGATCACACACTTCTTATGAGAAATTTTCAGGGCAGAAGACAATGGTACAATATCTTTAACATGCTGAAAGGAAAAATAAATCTTTCAAAAACTAGAATTCTGTATTTTTTAAAATTATTCCTTGAAAAATTTTTATTTCAATAAAACTAAAGGTAAGAGAATTTATTTCCAATAATCTTGCACTAAAAGAAGTGTTAAAGTTTTTCAAGCTAAAGGAGAATGATACCAAATGGAAACATATTTTTATAAAGAAGTAACACCAGAAATGGTAAATTGCAGGTAAATATAAAAGACTTTTTTCATTCATTTTTTTTATTTCTTTAAAATGTTCTTGAATTTTTGAAGCAAAAATAATAATGTATTTTGTGAGAGGTGAAAAGGCATGGATCCTATTTCAGTCTTTTACATGTGCTATCCCATTTTCCCAGCACCATTTATTGAATAAGGATTCTTTTCCCCAGTATATGTTTTTGTCTGCTTTGTCAAAGATTAGATGGCTATACGAGGATGGTTTTATATCTGGGTTCTCAGTTCTGTTCCATTGGTCTATGTCTTGTGCCAGTACCATGCTGTTTTAGTTACTATAGCATTGTAGTATAGCTGGAAGTCTGGTAAATTGATGTCTCCCAGTTCGTTCCTTTTGTTTAAGATTGCTTTTGCTATACAGGGTCTTCTCTCGTTCCATATGAAGCATAGCATTAACTCACGGTGGATAACAGACTTAAACTTAAGGCATGAAACTATAAGAATTCCAGAAGAAAATGTTAGAAAAACTTTTACAGACATTGGCCTAGGAAAAGAATTTATGAAGAAGACCCCAAAGGCAATCATGGCAACAACAAAAATAAATAAATAGGACCAGATCAAATTAAAAAGCTTTTGCGCAGCCAAGGAAACTACCATGAGAGCAAACAGATAACCTACAGAATGGGAGAAAATATTCACATGCTCACATCTGATAAAGGGCTGATAACTAAAATCTATATAGAACTCAGGAAAATCAGCAAGAAAGAAATCAAACAACTTTATCAAAAAGTGGGCAAAGGACATGAACAGAAACTTTTCAAAAGAAGATAGCATAATGGCCAAGAAACATATGAAAAAATGCTCAACATCTCTAATCATCAGGGAAATGCAAATCAAAACCACAATGAGATATCACTTATCTCCAGTGAGAATGGCCTTTATGAAAAAGTCCCAAAACAATAAATGTTGGCATGGATGCAGAGAGATAGGAACACTCCCACACTGTTGGTGGGTCTGCAAACTAGTACAACCTCTGTGGAAAGTAATATGGAAATACCTCAAAGAGCTACAAGTGGTACTACCATTTGATCCAGCAATCCCATTACTGGGCATCACCCAAGGGAAAAAAAGACATTCTATAAAAAAAAACAGCTGCACTTGAATGTTTATAGCAGCACAATTCACAATTGCAAAGATGTGGAAACAACCCAAATGCCCATCAATACATGAGTGGATTAATAAAATGTCGTATATGTACACCATGGAGTTCTACTCAGTCACATAAAACAATGGTGATCTAGAACCTCTTGTATTATCCTGGATAGAGCTGGAACCCATTCTACTAAGTGAAGTATCCCAAGAATGGAAAAATAAGCACCACATGTCCTCACCATCAAATTGGTATTAACTGATCAATACTTATGTGCACATATAGTAATAACATTCATCAGGGGTCGGAAGGTGGGAGGGGGAGTAGGAGATGGGTGTATTTACACCTAATGGGTGAGGTGCGCACCATGGGGGATGGACACTCTTGAAGCTCTGACTTGGGTGGGACAAAGGCAATATATGTAACCTAAACATTTGTACCCCTGTATTATGCTGAAATAAAAAAATAGAAAACAAATAAAAAATAAAAAAATAAAAAATTTAAAAGAGAAAAAAAGAAAATAATCAGGGATAGGTGGGTAAATACAAATTTATGTAGCAGCAAAACAAAATATTAATGTATTGTCAGATTAATAGCAGTAGGACAAAGGATGGGAGGGAAGAGATGGAAGTATACCTTATACATGAAGTGGTATACTATCATTTGAAGGTATCCTATGATAAGTTAAATATACATATTTGAAACCATAGAGAAATAAGTAAACCAAGTAAAAAAAGACATATAGCTATGGTGTTAAGTCAAGATAAAGAATAAAATGTAACACACAAAAATATACTCAGTTAATCCAAAATCAGGAGGAAAAGAGGAATAAGAGAAGAAAGAATAGAGGAAGCAAATAGAAACTTAGAGCAAGATGATAGATTTAAACCCAAACACATTGATAATTATCTTAAATATAAATGGTTCAAATACTTCAATTTAAAAGATAGATATTATTGGATTTAATAAAAAATTCAAGACACAACTATATGCTGTCTAAATATATTAGGATTTACCTCCTAGAAAACAAGAATATTCTTATACCTACCCATACATACTATGATTAGCACACTCAAAGATTTTTTTTTCCTTTGGTAACAATGAAATTTCTTAAGAGCCCAGAGTAGTTGTCTTGTAAAATATCCCATGATTTTGATTTGTCTCATTGTTTCTGTTTGATTAAATAAGGGTTAAAAAAATTTTGGCAAGAATACCGTATAGATGATCTTGTATAATTCTAAGTGCATAATATTAGGAGGCATTTTATCAGAAGAGTGGCCATGTAATTTATTATTCAACCCGGGATACTTTTGAGGGTGACAGAGGTACTGTTAATAAGTATAGCAGGTGAAACCGGGGCATGTCCTGGGTATAATGAGACATGGTCACCTAATTATTGGTGATACTAAGTTAAATAACTTGGTTAAGGTGGCATGTAGCAGAGGGCTTCGACGTAAAAGTACATTTTTCCTTTGTAATGATTAAGTAACCTGTGAGTGAATACATTGAGAACATGTGAATATCGTGTTCCAATATCATATTTTACATAATGGTTTTAGCACCTGCTAATAAGCTTTGCCCAAACAAATGATTACAGTTGAGTTTGAAAATGGCAGCTTTGTTATTCTGTCATTTTGTCTGAGTTGTTCACTTGGCATTCTTCTGTAAAGAAGACCGTTCCTTAACCTCCCCCTTGTCTTTTGAATATCTTTATGGACTCATCTATTAGGGTCAATATTCTTTTCTCTTGTTTAAAAAATTTGTATTATTTTTATTGTGGTTTTTTTTTTTTGTTTTTTTTAAAATTATTTCAGAATATTATGGGGGTACAAATATTATGGGCATACAAATGTATACAAAATTGCTTTTGTACCATTTGAGTCAAAGTTATAAGTGTGCCTACCCCCAGATAGTGTGCATTGTACTCATTAGGTGTCTTTTATTCTGTTCAAATCATTAGAAAAATTGGCCAGCAGGAACCCTCATAAACTGATTTCTTTGCTGTTTTGATCTGTTCTATTTGTATTTCAGTACTTCCTTGTTTTATGTTAGAAGATTCCATTTTTGACTTGTAATTTCCCCTTCCCATTGGTTTGTCTGCCTATTGACATGCCTGTACCACACTGTTTTAATTATTGATCTTTATAGTTTTAATCTCTAGTAGTGGTAGTCTCCTATTATTATTATTCTTATTTGGGGGGATTCTCCTAGTCATTTTTCATTTTTTTTGCATATGCATTTTGGAATTAAGTCATGTAGCTCCCGAAAGAAAAAAAATAAAGTTTTTGGTATTTTTCTTGAGATTGTATTAAATTGGTACTCTAATTTGGAGAGAATGCCACATTAGTGATGCTAAATCGCCCTATCCAAGAAGAGGTAATGTTATTGCATCGTCTCTCTCTCTTTCTTTTGTCTTTCAGGAGAGCCTTAAATTTTTCTTTTTAAAGTGTATTTTTAAGTATCTCTTATTTTTGCTATTGTAAGCGAGTTTTTCTCTTTCACTGTATATTCTAACTGGTTATCAGCTTGTGCTTATGAAGGCTATTTACTTTTAGGTGCTGATTTTATATCCTGATACATTATTGAATTCTTTTAATGTTTGTGTTAGTTTTATCATTGATTCTCTAGGTTTTGAAGGTCTGCTTTAATATAATCTGCAAAAGAGAGATAATTTTACTTCTTTTCCCCCACAGGTTTTATGCTTTTAATGTTTTCCTTTTTCGGATGACCATGGTGACGCCTCCAGTGCAGCTATGCATGGAAGTGGAGGTCCAGGGGATGTCAGCCTTATTTCTGACTTAGTGCAAAGGCGTCTCGTGATTCTTTGTTATGTAAAAGTATGTATCATGGGCATTTAAGATGAGTGTTGAATTTTGTTGAAGATCTTTTAGAACTTATGGAGATAATTATATAATTTTTAAACTTGGATTTATTAATATGATAAATTATGTTAGCGTGATTTCTTATATTCCAGGAATAAATTCTACTTGACCCTAATGTATTATTATTTTTAAAAATGTGCCTTTTGATTCTATGTGCTAGTATTTTATCTAGGAATTTTTCACTGATATTCATAATTGAAATTGTTCTGTAGGCTTGTGTATGTGTACTATCTTCAGCAGGTTTAGCTACATACTGTATGTTATACTTGTTCCATGCATAAGGTTTAGAAAATATCCTTCTTTTTCTATGCCTCAGAAAATTTAAGAATCATTAGGGTCATCTGGACCTCGAAGAATGGTAGAATTTGCCATTCAACCATCTGGGCCTGGCAATTTTTGTAGGGGGTATTGCAAAGGTTCTTTGATTACTTTATTTTTTATGGGGAAAGTTTTCTGATTGTGCTTTTCTCTGCTGGTGTAATTTTAATTTTTTTTTTTTAAGAGGAAAAAGAACCTTTCATTTTACTAGCTGAAATTGAAGGTTTGGATAAACTTACATGTTGAAAATGCTATTAAATCAATGAAAAATTATAATTGACTGTTATCCAAAGCTTTCTAATCTGATTGAGAGAAGCACTCTTAGTGACTAACAGAACAAACACAGGACAGTGAAATTTGATTTTTGGAGTGGTCACCAATGAAGAAAAGAGCAAAGAAAGGGGAAATCAAAGAAGCAAAAGATACTAATGGAGAATGTGATCATTTTGCCTTAAATTGACCCATTTCCACCTGAGGATTTGATCTTACTTGAGGACTTAATTTGAATTTAACTATAGGAACTATAAAATTAACTATAAAAGCTTTGAGTATCAATTCTCAATTCTCACTGAATTCTGTTTGTGCATGCTTGTATGCCCTTCATTGCCCTCGAAAAATACTATAATCACTATAATTATGTAATTTCATATTATTCACACACATGATGCATAGAAATTAGGCAATTTGATTAATAATTGGGAAATTGAATAAGAGTTAAAGAACAATAGTTAATTTGTGTTACACCATTAACAGAGTTTGTATTCTAAGCACTTTGCATGGACTAATTCATCTAATACTCATGATAACTCTATTCCATAGATGCTATCATATAATACTAATGTTACAGATAAGGAAACCTCTGAGGCATAGAAGATTCAGTGAGCCACCTAGACTTACCTATTAAGAGAAGAAGTAGAGACTGATTCCAATTTAGGGGTCAGCTTTAGAGCCCAGGATTCCTGAAGAAACACCAAATTTATTCTCTAAATACTCATTGATCTATTTCATTCAATAAATATTTATTGCTTACCTACTAAGAGTTAGTCACTGCTTTCATAGAGAGTTAACATCCCACACTTTCTGCCTTCGAGGAACTTGAATATGGCTTTGAAGACAGTCCTGCCTCCACCCAGCAGGCCCACAAAGGTAGGACTCCGCAGTGGGTAGGAAAGTGATCTTGGTGCTCAAAACCTGCTGCCACCAGCTGACATAACTTGGGCCAACTTGTCAGCCTTTCTAAATTCCAATTACCCATTGAAAAATGGGATAACAATGAAAGTAAATTCAGAGATTTATGATGAGGATTGAGGATATACTTGACAGAATATATCCTTGGTCCTCATCATAAATAGGGCTTGGGCTCACCAGGTTCCCATACTAATCCTTCCAGAACCTGAAACAAACATAGCCACAGTACAGACACTATGATTTTTTTTTTCCTTGAAAAAGAAAGAGGTAAAGATGCACTTACTAATGTAGACCTCAAAAATGTGACTATATTACTTTTTCAGGGGAAACGGTTGTGATTCTATGCCTTAGGGCTAGTGCATGCTGGTGGAATGCATAGAGGCAACCTGAGAAAATTTCAAGATCTCATATCTAATCCACTGTCAAGGGGAAAGAAAGTAGGAAACATGTAGCTTTTGAGGTGTGCCCCCTCCACCTCCTCAGGACTGCCAGGCATGTGCTTATGGTAGTGACATCCTGGTCCCTTCCAGTGTTTTGGAGCGAGATTATATTAATGATGAATTTCCTGGTGAGGTGAGTGAAAAGCCCATAGCATTGAGAGTCTCCTTAAGAAGCCCAGAAAAGAAAGAAGAGAAACCTGTCGCATGATTGTGGACTTTGGGTCCAGGCAGCCTGAATTTGAATCGCAGCTTGGGCAATTACTAGCTGTGTAATCAACTAGTGAAAACTCAAGGACATGGCTTCCTCCTCTGCAAAGTGACAAAAAATAGTAAAATGTATATGATAATACTGTTGTATTTAATAAGTTAATACAGACAAAGCACTTAGTGTGTTAATACAGGTAAAGCATAGAGTAAGTGATATAAAAATGCTAGTGTGAAATATTAAAAGTTAGCAGGGAAGGGTTTAGCTTTCCTCTTGACCAGAAAAGATAAAGGACTATAAGGTCCTTGTGGACCAACCCCTGGGGTGTAGCTGCGATGGGGGAGGCCATGAAAGTCTTGATGCAGAGAAGATCTGGTGGCTGGGATTTTTCCCCAGTTTCTCACACCCCACTGGCTGTAAGTTGAGAGATGTCAGTAAGAGCGTGCAAGTGAGTGAGGGGTGCTGGAGATGGAGGACTGTTTAGCTGAATGTGAAAGGAAGTTCAACTTTCACAACCAAAGGGACCCTGTGAGCGTAGGTGGCACAGGAGCGAAAGGCCTGACACATCCCTATTTTGACTGGTTCTACAAGAGGACGTTCTCTTTGGGAGCAGAGTGAGGAAGCTTTTAATCTTCAATCATTATTTTTGGGGAGAAACTTATCTAGGAGGTTAATCACCCTACTTGTTATTATTACTGTTAGTTCTGAAGAGGGTTGAGTGGCTTCTGTTTATGGGAAGGAGCCTTCAGGAAGGACTTCCGGGGGAGCATTTCCTGCCTACATCCTGCCCATTTCCTCCTGATACCAGCTTGCCTTGCGACTGTGGAAGTTGACACATTGTCTTAGTCTGCTTGGGTCACCGTAACAAAATACCATAGACCAGGTGCTTAAAACAACAGAAACGTTTTGGGTCTGGAGGCTAAAAGTCCCAGGTCAGGGTTCCAGCTTGGTTAGGGTCTGATGAGACCTGTCTTCCTGGCATGCAGACAGCTGCCTCCTCGCTGGGTCCTCACATGGCAGAGGGAGAGTGAATGAGCTTGTAAGGACCTAATCCCATCACAAGGGCCCCATCCTCTTGACCTTATCTAAATTCAATTACCTCCCAAAGGCCTCATCTCCACATAGCATCACATCAGCGGCTAGGACTTCAACATATGAATTCTTGAGGGGGACGCAATTCAGTCCATAGTACACATTTTCTTGGGCTATAAGCTAATACTTGAGCTGTGAGTATTACAAACTCAGAACTTCAGTCATTTCAATGGTGATGCACAGTTCAGAGTTTTGGAAATAGCTGTTTTTAAGACACCTAGTTAGGACAAGAGGGGATGGTTTGGACTGCTTTATGCAGTTGTGAGATAAAACAAAATAATGAAGAATGTGCCTCTTCCAATATAAAAGTCAAATGCAATGCTGTGATCTTTTTGCTAAGTCCAAGTCCAACATATTTTCCATTTGGGTTTGCATTTGGCTTATGATACACATGCCCACTGCCCAAGGAGATCTGCATCTTTCTTATTTTTATGGGCTTTGACATCTTGATTTTATTTACTTTCCTCAAAGCACCAAAGTATCCACACATCTTGGGGTTTGAGTTGCTCTCTCATGTCCAGTGAAATTCTGGAATTATAAATATGTTACATAACAAAGGAAAAGTTAAAAAATAATTCAAGACAACATGAGTAGGGGTTTTCATCAGGTGGTTCATGTAATTGTTAAGGAAATGCAGGCTAAAGAGCCCTAAAGTTGTTTACACGAAGAAGTAGGATCTGCAGTTTTCCAGGATTCTGGAAGGTACCTTCATAAGGTACCTTCTTGCATGACCCTGAAGAAAGATAAGAGAAAGCCCTTGACAGTGGAATACTTCCTGTTTTCACTTAGAGAAAGAGGCAGAATGGGAAGGGAGAGGGGAACAATGTGTTTCTGGGAAAGCTTTTCAAAATCCTTCTGTTCCTT
>RJWJ010049222.1:0-10319 GCA_004363605.1 Indri indri | reverse complement strand
CACACACACACACACACTCACCGTGGAAAGCAAAAAGCCAGGATTTAGCTTACCAAGGGCAGAATTCCTTGCCCAGCCCCCGAGATTTGGAATAACTCCACCCTTGCCCAGCCCCAGGGGGCTAGTGAGATTTGGAATAACTCCACCCTCGGGGCAAACAGAGACAGACAGGACCCCTGGGTTTATTCCGAGGTAGCCAGCTGATGGACTTGGGGAAGAGAACAAGTTTCTCCAAGAAACCCTTCTGTTCTTCCTCAACTACTTTAGAGTCACCGACGTCATTGCTTATAAAACTAGAGAGGACCCCATTAGAGGTGATTTTGCCCAGCCTTTTGTTTTATATACATGGACTCTGGGGTTGAGAGAGGGGCAGTGACTTACCCAAGGTCACACCTGTCCTAGGTCTCTTACAGGTAGAGTCTAGCTCTTCTTTGATGTCAAACTGAATTCTTCTTATGTTGTTGCTGAAGGCGCCATGGCACTATCTAGGTAAACGCTGGCAGAAACGGCTTTAAGATTCATATGTGCTGCCATTCAGCATATCTCCCATCATTATGGGCAAAGTATATTGTTTTTAGCAAATGTTAAACCAACTGTAGTAATTATAAATACTATTCGGTAGATGTTCTAAATACATATGTAGCTGGTTCTCAGACTGTTTCCCTTAAAGTCTTTGTATTTCCCCTAATAAAGAAACCTGAGGAAATCAGGCAGTCATGCATCTGGGCAGGAATGAGGACGTTTATTCCTAGGAGAGAAACGGTTAGTTCTAGGAGGTTTACCTTCTAATGTGGACCCATTAACAATTCCTGATAAGCATTTATTGTACACATCAGGCATTCCTTTTGGAGACACTAATTCCAGCAGAGAATGTGGATTTGTGGTTTTTTGAAAAGCACCACATTAAATCAGTGTGTGTTTAATTTCGGAACTTTATGAATGAGATGTCTCCCAAGTGCAGCAAACAGCAGTAAGGACACTTAGGTGTGGACCTCTTGTTGTGTTTGAAGGTATAGATGGTGTATTTGCGTTATTAAATATAGTGACAATGTCTAGAGCAGGGGGACAATGAAGTTAATGTGTCTTGAGAGACTGGAGCAGGCACATGGAAAATAACTACAGCTAATAATAAAGAGGAAGCTCCTCGAAGTAAGGATTGTCCTGTGGGCTCAGGCGCAGAGCCCAAGACTTGTTTGTAGTGGAGGATGAGGATGAGGATGATGACTAACGTATGCTGAGTGCTTGCTACATGCCACACACTGTTCTGAGCACTTTACCAGTTTAAACCACTTAATCTTCTTACCAATCTTGTGGGGCAAGAACCATCGTTATTCCTAATTTATAGATGAAAAAACTGAAGCCATTTGCTCATGGTCACACAGCTAGTAAGTGGCATAACCAGCATTCAGGTCCAGGTGGCAGACTCCAGAGCCTGTCCCACCCAGCAAGGATGGAAGGAGTTAGCTGCCAGAGGCCTAAATTCCTATGTCCTTCAACGATCTCCCAAGCAGCTGTCAGCCATCTGTTTATATCAACCTATTTAGGACTTTGTTGAATTTTTCCATCTGTACCAGCTTGGTGGACTCAGGGCTTGCCATTATAAATTATTTGACATGGGATGGCAAGGAGATAGGTTGGCAAGAGGGACGACCAAGGATCTGACCCACCACAGAGCGTTGCACAGGTGAGAGCATCCAAACACGATACCCAAAAGGGATTATAAACATCTCAGCCCGAAATGTGAAGTGTTTACATTATACCCTTAGGAAATCCATGTAAAGACATGGGACTGGACTTCAGGTTGGGAGTGGTGGCCATGAAGCCCTGAACATGAATGAACTTTCCTAGGGAGAGTGTGCAGGGTGGCGACTTCAACGCCATTTGTCAGATTATCCCTCTGGGAGCCTAAATTCCATAAAAATCTCAGCAACAGATTTTTTCTTTTATCTGACTTTTTAAATCTCCCACCTTTGAGGTAATTGCAAAAAACAGTTTTGCTGAAGTGGACTTCACATCGTCTTGGGATATCCAGCAGGGCATCTATCAACTGCCCACTTCTTGGTGTCACAACTGCCCGGACCACGCTCTGTGACAGATTGGTGATGATGGCAAGGGCTGTCACAACCCAGGCTCTCAATGGCAATGCTCTTGTTGTAGTGCTTTTAGTCATTCGTGTGTTTCAGTGGCAAACAATGGCTTAAATTCTTGGATTTCAATTGTGCGAATATAGTTTGTACACTCCATTCCTTAATCCACATAATAAAAGGAAAACCCAAAAGGATGCATTAAAATAATGTAAGGGCTGATCAGATCTTTTTCTAAGATGTTCTTTTGGAATTAAACTATCTACGTTCTAGAAATACTGAAACAGGTCAGGCGCAGAACATTGTTGATTGAATAGTTCAAGATCTTGTGGTAGAATTCAAAGCCTTACTAGGTGGCTGTCTAAACCAGTAGCTGCTGTGTGACTTCTCCCCACGTTTAGAGGGTATCTTATCCAGGAAAGAGCTTTGACCCCAAGTTGTCATATTCTGTGTCTAATTTGAAATGTTTTACATTTAGGGTTCTTATGCTTGCTTTTTTTTTTTTAACTTAAAATTGTTTGATATTTACATTTCTATCTATAGATCAATTCACATGATCACTTTAATAGTTTTTAATAATGTCATAGAATCCCACTGAATTGCTATATCAAATTTACTTCACCCGTTCTCCTGTGGCTGGACATTTAGACTGATTCAGTTTTAGTTCTTAATAATATGCTGCTAGAAACATTGCTTACTTTTGTTTTTTTTCCGTTTCTTTTAAGCACTTCCTTGGGATATAGACTCCAAAGAGGAATTAAGGATCAAAAGAAAGGGATGGTTTTATGGCTCTTGTTGCATGTTGTCGTATAGCAGATAGAAACACTGAAGTAATGGACAGTGCCCCAGCAATGTTGGAGTGGGCTTGTTCCCCCCAGCTCTGCCCAGGATTGTTTTATAATTGTATCTCTTATTGTTGTTAAATAGGCAAACAAATATTTTGATTCGTGTTTCTTTAATTGTGAGACCGAATGCCCTTCCTGTGTCAGCCGATTGGGTCCGTCTCCCAGCGTGCGCAAAGCATCTGTAGAGCGCCCGGCTGGGGCTGCCACCTGCTGGTGTTCTTCTCTTTCCTCCTTTTCCTCTTCACTCTTCAGCCATTTGTCACATGAGGTCTCGTTACTGATGACAATGTATGTTTATATCACCATATAAGATTTTATTACTATTTTGGATTGTAAATAATTTTCCATTATATTTATCATAATTTAAAACTTTCTTTTGCCCCTTTATTTTGTTAATTTTTATTGAGGAGACTTTAATTAGACTTTAAAATATTTGAATCCACCTACCTCTGCCTCATAATACTATTTAGTTTTTTTAATCATGAATTTATCTCTCTGCTACAGCTGGGATAAATACATTCTCCTCTTCATCTTTTTTAAGGCTCTCTGTGTTTAATTAGTTCATTGTCCGATTTGGAAAGTACCGTCATATGTAGTGAGTTATGGATATAATATACTTTCCTTCAAATTGATATCAGGTGGTTCCATCAGCATTTATTAAATGGTGATTCCTTCATCGATTATTGTGATTCTTTGTTTTGTTTTGTTCACTATATCCTGAGGACTTGTAAGTGCTTAAATCTATCTCTGGAATCACTATTTTATTAGAGTCTTTGTCTTGGCTTTGATCCAGCAAAATTCAGTTTTGATGAAGATCACTTTATAATATGTCTTAAAATTTGATTATTACATCCTCCTCCAATCTTCTTTGGTGTTATTGTGTATTTATTCTCCCTTATTAATTTTGCCAGTGATTTATCACATCTAGAGTATTCTAGCAGAAACATAATTGTTATGATGTTAATCTATTTTTAGTTTTGTGGACTAATGTTACTGATATTACTCTAAATTTTCTAAATCAGGAGCAATGGATGTAACTTTGCTTATTTAGCTAATCCTTTATTTTTCCCATTATAATTTTATGACTTTTATTTCACTTGATGTCTGATTTATCTAGATATATAAATGCTCCAATATTTTATTTTTTTCAGTATTGGGAGTAGCACTGTTTCTATTGCCTTTTCTAACCTTTTATAGCATTTTTTATGCATTTGGTTGATCTTGCATTTTCTATTTACACGATTATATCATCTGCAAAAAGTGATATTTCTATTTCTGTCTTTCCTATATTTATTCCCTATTTCTTTTTCATTGTGTCCTGCAATATTTTTTACTACCTCCAATAAGAGTGCTGAGAGGGGCATCTTACATTTCTACCTGTGTGTGCAGAGGGAAGCTATGCTATCCTGCAGCAGTTAATAGCCACTTGTAGCTATTTAAATTAAAATTAAAAATTAAATTTAAATTAATTAAAATTAAAAATTAAATTTAAAAATTCAGTTTCTCAGTTACATTAACCACATTTAAGTCTCAATAGCCATATGTGACTAGTTGCTACCAACTAGTACTACTAGTTGTCTGATACTGGACAGCACAGAAATACGTTTTTTTTTCCATCACTGTAGAAAGTTTTAATGGATGGGACTGCTGTAGGATTTCTGCATTAAAAGTAATACTGAAGCTCAGATTTAAATCTATAATCCTTTTTATCTTAAGGAATAGATCTCCATTTCTGATTTTAAAGAGTTCTTATAAAGAATTAATGTTAAATGTTTTAGATGGCCTTCTCAGCATCCACCAGAATAATTCTTATATTTAAAAATATTATTTTCTATCAAAGTTTTGAATTATCCTAATAATTTTCCCATGTAGTGCTAGCTCTGTCTTTGCATTCTTGTTTGTTGTTATAACATTTCCCCTTTCTGTTTGTAGGATATTATTTATGATTTATTGAACTATATTTGTGAATGAAAATGGCCCTTAATTCACATGCACTCACTCTCTCTCCTACTCAGTCTCTCTCTCTTGGTGTTGTCCTCATTAGGTGTTTTAGGTCAAGATCTTATTTACTGCCTGATATGAGTTACATAATATACAATCTTACCTGTATTTTGAAACCGTATATGTAACTGGTATTTGAAAATTTGGAGATGTTCTGAGAATCTATTGGGGATTCTTTAGAAGTGATTTCAGGGAACAGAACTTTCCCTAATAGTTCCCCTGGCATGAGTCTGTTCATGTTTTTAATATTTCATTCAACATAATTAGTTCAACAAACATTGTTGAATATAGACCACCTGTAAAACACCAAGCAAAGTGCTGGAGGATAAGATGAATGTGATTTTGGCCATCAGAAGGAAATAAGAATGGTCATGTCCCCTGTTCATTGGATTCTTCCAGGCTCTCCCTCACTCCTCAGTGTCCCTCCACTGTACTCGCCAACACTGAGTCTTAACAGTCAGTCTTCTAATTGTCCCTTCACCTCCAAAATACCTTGGCCTTTTCCCTATACCGAGGTTCTCTTGCCTTTTTCCTCTTCATCTTCAACTCTCACTCATCCCAGGGACCCACCCAAAGTCCCTGTCTTTCTGATTCTCCAAGTGATTTCTCTCTGCTCTCACCTTAATGTTTTTCTTAACTGTGTCATTCATCTTGGCAAACAGTTATTCATAGTCTTGTCATGTTATCTAATTACCTCCTGTGTTACTATGTAGATCTTATATGTCTAATGGGAGTAGAGGGAGATTTCAGGTCTTTTATTTCTTTTGTTTAGCAAACAATCCATGATATAGTACTAAGTATATGGCAGATAATAAGAAATGTGCATTAAAAAAATGTGTCAATGTGTCAATACATTAGCTATTCTCACTTCGTTGCCAGGCAAAGCCAGTAAAATTGGTGGCCAAGAGCAGGTTTTATCAGCCTGAGTAAACTAGGATAACCTATTTGGAGAAAAAGGCGAAAGAGTTTCTACAAGGGACTACACTCATCTTCCAAGTCCTTTAATTCAGCCGTCCATTCCCATTCACTTACAGATAATTGTCGAGTACCTCCATGTGCTAGGTGCGGGCAAGGCTGGGTTGAATAAAGTAAACATGGTCCCTTGCTTCATGGTGTCCACAGTCTAGTAGGGGAGACTGTTACTTAGCAAGTCAACCAACACATATACAGTTTATTGCTCCAAGAAATATAAATATATTGTCTCACTTAATACTGAGAGCATCCAGATGACATAGGCACTTTTATAACATGCCCATGTCCAATTGAGGAAGGCCCAGAGATGTTAAGCACCTAGCCTAGGGTTGCATAGTATATTCTTGAAGGGGCTGGGCTGGGATATCACCAGATTGTCTTGAGCCTCCAGAGCCCAAGTTCTGACCACTGCCTGACTTTACTACAAGATCACTTGGCCACCGTGTGGCCACTGCAGTCGGCCACATGTAGGAACAGGCAGATAAATTAGGAGGCTTGTTCAGCAGTCCAGGTGAGAAGTCAGAGCTTGGACCAGGGTGTGCTGTATAATGGAGAGAAACAGGTATTCTGCAGGCAGAATGAGGGCAGCAGGAGAGAAAGGGGAATCTGTATATGATTTATTTAGACTAAAAGAACACTTCGAAGTCTGATTTTAAAGAATTTAGAATTTAGAAAATAAACTAATAAACCGACACAGCATGAAAAAGGAAATAAAAATACATTAGAAATGAAGTAAAATCTGACTTAGTAAGAGAGCTTTTTAATTCTAATTAATACAAGAAAAAAAATACTAAATGAGAAAGGAGCTATAATTATTATTATAAAAAATTTTGTTATTCGTACGGAATATTATTTATAACTCTTGCTGAATTAGCTAACCCAGCTGAAACAGATACTTAGCATGAGATAATGAAATTGGTCAACAATTTATTGTTATTAAATCTGAGATGCGATCTACTGCCCTCTGTGCGGCCTGCCCTTTCTCTCTCTTCCCTCTCCCTTCCCTGCCCGTTGAAGTCTGACCAGTCTTCATGACCCTGTTCAAATCCTCCCTCGGACAGGAAAATGAAACCATCCATATGAACACATGGTTCTTTTTAGCCCAAATCAACAGTTACCAGCAGTAAGGATGGCCTTGCAGTAGTGGAGGCAAAGGTTAAATTATGTTCAGGCTTCTCTGTTGATGAGAGCAGAAATGGGCTTACTCCAGAAGTGTTTCCTACCACAGCAGACGTGCTTTTAAAAAGCAAGTTTTGACTCTTGGAGGCATAAAAATCAGTTATCTCAAAACTTTTGTCATGCGGATCATCAGTTGGGCTGAATAAAGTTAGAATGAAGCGTCTCTTGGCAAATTTAAGTTGTAAGCTTTTAGGTAAAAACTTCAAATATAGCTGCCACTTGGACTCTTTTGAGAAAAGGTAAATGGCACTGGTGAGAAGTGAATTGCCATCAGGTTCTCAAACTGAGAGAGGTGGGGACCTGTTGCTGGTTTCTGGGTAGCACAGCTGTGCCCGGTCCAGGTATTTGCCCAGGAGCCTGTATATGATGAGGACAGAAGAGGGAAGCAGAACTGGAAGGTCAGCTGCCACTTCCCACCGCCGGCCCATCTCCAAGCCTCCCTCGTCCTGGGAGAGGACTCACTACCAGCCTGTGGGCCCTCCCTTAGAGAGTGAGCAGCTGTTTTAAAAGGTGCCAAGTGCTTTCTACGAGGAGATTGGGAAATTTGCAGAGCTGTCACAAAAGGTAAGCAGAGCAGATGGGCAAAGGTGCAGTCTCTAGCCACGTGCTGCATTAGGCATGCCAGATCATGACAAGTCTTAGGAAAGCAGTCTTGTTTTTACATTATATATCACATGCAGGCCACTCAGTTTCCTTTTCCATATAGACTCCCCCATGTGAAAGGAAGGAAAGAAGGAAGGTAAGAGAAAAGAAGAAGGGAAGAGACAGGATAGATAACTAAATGCTAATACTAGACCTACCAACCAACCATTCATTTGTGCATGACCATTACTAAGCCAGGACAGAGCTGGGTCCTGAGGACTGAGATGACCAAGGCCCAGTGTCAAGGTACCATCTTTGGCTAGTCGCCACATGTTCTCAGATACTGCCATATCTAGGTATCACGTGCGAAGTCCCTGGCATAGCACCTGGCACCTGCTCAGTAAACCCTGGCCATTGTTGCATTACCATCACCATCATCATTACAAGATGTTCATGCATCTTCGAATCCCTGGGTTGGCTCAGGGGCTGGTGCGGAGGTCAGACTCCATGAATGTAAGTTGACCGATGGACTAACTGAACGAATACATTTTTGAATGCCCACTCCATGTAGGCACCTTTAAAAGGCTCGGAGAAAGCTTCTGAGACTTTTGTGTGAAACAAAATGGGGCATAAATAATAAATGTTGTTACTTGAAAAGCCAGTACAGGGGTATCCTTTGCTAAGTGAATAAAAACAGAAAGAGCTTCAGGAATTTTGGGGAGGCGTAAAACCCATGGGGTGGTAGGGGTACGATGTGTATTAATCTAGAATCTGATCAGGTTCAGAGTTTTAAAAGAAGAACTAACCCTTTAACCCTTTAGCAGTGAGAATGGGGAGAATAAGCCCCTCCCCAAGGCATGCATTTGCAGAGCCCTAGTCATAGGCTGTAAATTATTAAAAAACTATGTGCATGAATACATATGTAAATTAATTATAAATTTCACTGGTACAAAGGATGCGTAGCACACAATTTATGAATAATAATAAAATATCCAATATTCTTTATTATAAATTCCCTGTCACCAACTGAGTCTCACAGAGGGCTTTCGTTGATTTTTGTTAAGCTCTTTTGGTTAGCCATGGTTTGACAAGTGGAATTTCATCCCAATTCACTCTTTACCAATAAATTTATTGTCATTAAATCTGATATGCGATCCGCTAAACTCTTCCACCTTTGTACCTGTTATATTCCTTAAACTGAAACCCCATTCAGCGTTAGCACCCAGTATATTAGCACTGCACTCATTCACCAGTGGATGAGCACCTTCACTGAGTCATGTCATAGTTTAAATACTAGAAGGATGTTTTCCTCTCTTGTATGTTATTCACAATATAATGACTATAGACATGGCTCACTTTTAAATTTAATCTGCATTATTGACATTCCTCCATCATGTTCTTAAGTCTAAATAATAAAACAAGAAGTCAGGCCTTGATTTGCAGCGTTTACTCATTTCCAAGGTGTAAATACCCCCACCGTGGCCAGTTTTGTGGCATCCCCGAGCACACCATTGTGTGATAGCACTTCTACCGCACAGATACTGCGATGTCAGTAATCTCAAGAGCATAGGTAATAACAAAGCCATTTAAGTGATGAGTTTTGAGTATTTATTACCTTTTCTTTTTAAGTATAATTTCAAGTTTATATTTTAAATTTTAGTAACAGCTGTGTTTAACAACTAGCTCGCTGAATTCCTGAGAATTTAATATTGTAGAGCTGGTAGGAGCCGGCTCCAACACACCCAGTGCCCTCTTTCCTAAGGAGGGCACAAGTCTCCCTTTGGGTGAAGAGCTCTGCCCGTTTCCTCACCTTGCCCCTCCTGTGCACACAGGTCTTAGTTACTTATGCTGCCTCCAGCAGAAAAACCCACACATGGAGGCTCATTTCTTTCCTGAATCTGATACCAAGCTTGCTTTAGGGGGTTTGATGTGGATCTTGCCTAAACCTTATAACTCCCACTAATCATGTTTAATGTATTCCCTAACAACTTTACTTCTCACACTTATTTCCCTTATTCTTTTTTTTTTTTTGAGACAGAGTCTCACTCTGTTGCTTGGGCTAGAGTGCCGTGGCGTCAGCCTAGCTCACAGCAACCTCAAACTCCTGGGCTTAAGCGATCCTCCTGCCTCAGCCTCCCAGGTAGCTGGGACTACAGGCATGCGCCACCATGCCCGGCTAATTTTTTCTATATATTTTTAGTTGTCCAGCTAATTTCTTTCTATTTTTAGTAGAGACGGGGTCTCACTCTTACTCAGGCTGGTCTCGAAGTCCTGAGCTCAAACGATCCACCCGCCTCGGCCTCCCAGAGTGCTAGGATTACAGGCGTGAGCCACCGCGCCCGGCCCCCTTATTCTTTATTTGAAAAAAAAGAGAAAGAAGGATCATGTCTCATTATAACAAAGGATGATTATAGGCAGATCATTTGGGCAGATGTCAAATTAGTTACCCTGGCCAGGCACCGTGCCTCCTGCCTGTAATCGTAGCACTCTGGGAGGCCAAGGTAGGAGGATCACTTGAGCTCAGCCGTTCAAGACCAGCCTGAGCAAGAGTGAGACCCCATCTCTACTAAACTTAGAAAAATTAACTGGGCATTGTGGCATGCACCTGTAGTCCCAGCTACTCGGGAGGCTGAGGCAGGAGGATCCCTTGAGCCCA
>RJWJ010049221.1:0-10356 GCA_004363605.1 Indri indri | reverse complement strand
TCTCCCTCTCTTGCCTGGGGCGAGTGCCGTGGCATCAGCCTAGCTCACAGCAACCTCAAACTCCTGGGCTCGAGCAATCCTACTGTCTCAGCCTCCCGAGTAGCTGGGACTACAGGCATGCGCCACCATGCCTGGCTGATTTTTTCTATATATATATTTTTAGCTGTCCAATTAATTTTCTTTCTATTTTTTTGGTAGAGATGGGGGGTCTCGCTCTTGCTCAGGCTGGTCTTGAACTCCTGAGCTCAGAACGATCCGCCCACCTCGGCCTCCCAGAGTGCTAGGATTACAGGCGTGAGCCACCGCGCCCGGCTAAAGACTCTTCTTTAAATGAACACACACTTGGGAAAACAAGCGTTAAACGGGAATTACTCGTCCGTTAGAACTCACTGCATCCACATCAGCAATGATTTCAATTTCTTGCAGCCGTATCAGCAAAGCAAGATTAACACAGACCACTGGTTTTTGCGTTACACCGGGTAGTAATCTTAGTTTCTGTCAGAATTCTACTTGAGCTTTTAATTAGTAGGGTCAGGCCCAGAGCAGACCTCTCTGGGGCTGAACGTCCCAAAGCAGTGAATGAAGCACACACCGAGGAAGGAGGATGGGCCCACAACACAGCAGCCGTCCTCTTTCCTTTCCAAGGGGTCAGTCGCGAAGGGCCAGTTTTTCCCTCGCTGTAATTTCCTCATCAGTTAATGTCCTTATCCCTTCCTTCCATAAAAATGTAACTATTGATACTAATTTCTTGAGAAATTGCTCGGCTGAAAGGATGTTGGAAAGAATTGGATTGAAGACTTACATATTAATAACTATTAAATTATGAATTATTGACAAGGTCTTAACTCTTACCTTCCCAGAGACTTTCGGATTAGGATATTTTAGTCTCAGGCTAAAGGAATAAAAATATCTAAGGCTAGATTTCAGGCAACAGTAATCAGAAAACCCCTCCTCAACAACAATGTAAGAGGAAAACGTCTTCCTGGGATCATGTTCAAAGAAGCCATGTGTGAGAGGACCCCCCCGCTTACTGCTCTCGTGAGATCCAAGAAAACTCACCTACGGCATGGGCGTGGGAGCGCTTAGCGACGGAGACTTGATTTTATAGCAGCTACGAACACAATTCCTGTGCCTTCCTGATCTTCCATTAGCAATTTGTTTCTCCCTTTTTTTAAGTTCCTTAAGTCTCAAAATCCTTGATTTCGTATTTAACTTTCCGACCAATGTTCCTGGTTCAGGGTCTCAAGAGCGCCCTCAGAAGTAAAGGCGCAGGATAAATATCGAGTTTGCAGAGACGCTCACGCACGACTCCTGGTTTCCAAGGTGCTTATAAACTGTCAAGTGACTCAGAAATACCAAGGACTAATCCTGATGGAGTCCAGAGGGAAAGGATGACTTCATCTGCAGCCGACCCAAGGAGGAAGGCACATCTGTCATCACCTTGACAGTGTTCCAGGCCGAGCCGAGCTCCTGGAGGCGGCTGTGTGTCAGGGCTCGGCTCGCATCTGGCTCCTCCCGCAAGCGCTCTTGGCCCAGACTCCGAGGGAGAGGAAAGTCAACGGCGCTGCAGGCACCTGCCCCAAACTGAAATGGGAACTGGCTGCCCCTGGGGAAACTGACTTGGAAGACGCTTCTAGCACCTCTTTTACCTGCATCTGAGGAAGCTATGTCAGTCATCCCTCACCTCCCCCTGACGGGCCCCTCTGCGGCCCCCTGAACACCTTGTGGTCACTCATTCCTCACTCACTGTCTGGACGCGGTCCCCTCCATGGCCGCGCGAAGACGGCCAGCTGCTCTGTGGTTGCCGTGAGGCTCTGCAGCTGGAACTGGACACCAATGTGCACTTTGGCTTCCACGTCCTAATCTTACCGAACAATTCCGCCTGGCTGGGAAGGCAAAACGCTTCGCCTTCCAGCACTGAAATCGACAAGCTACTACCGCGCCCTAAGGGGGCACACATCCGTCAGAAACCTTAATGGGAAACACAAGAATCCACAGTCCGAGATTATGTAGCAAACCATTTATCGAAGGATATTGGGGGGCTCACAGAATTTCCAGGAAGGCCAGAAAATGAGGCCCGCAGGCTCTTCAGCCTGGAGCGATACCCAAATCATCTTCCCCCCACGGCTGAGCGCAGGTGCCGCTGGCGCTTTGCATACTGAGATGGGACGCCACTGCCAGGCCCTCTGCCCCTGCCGCCCCGAGTTCTTAACGACTGCTCCACTGAGCCCCTGCGAAGACCAGGGGAGGGTTCCTCCAAGGGTCTTCCCCTAAAGGGGCATCTGATGGGTGGGGCTCATGTCACGTGCTCGTGTCCTGATTGCAAGGGATCCTGGGAAATGTAGTCTGACCTAAAAGTCCCTAAAAATAGGAAAGGTATTTATTCAAAAGATGCTCACCAGCCACAAATGACACATATCCATTCGACATGGTCCCTCATTATAGTCACTGTGGCCTGAACACAGGCATGTCTACACTCAGTCTGCTGTTGGTTGTCTTTTGCAAAGGTGAGATGGTGCAGTTAGGGTGTGTGTTAGTTCTCTGCAGCTGCTGTAACAACTTACCACAAAGTTGTTGTTTTTGTGGCTTAAAATGACAAAAATGTATTCTCTTGCAGTTCAGGAGGTCAGAATTTTAAAGTCAGCTTCACTGGGCTACAATCAAGGTGCTGGCAAGCCGGCATTCCTTCCGGAGGCCCAGGAGAATCTGTTTCTTTGGCTCTTACCACTTCTCAAGGCCGCCTGCTTTCCTTGGCTCGTGGCCGCTTCCTTGCATGGCCCCTTCTTGCTTCTGTTGTCACGTCTCCTGTTACTCCCTCTGATCTCCTGCCTCCCTCTTATAACGACTCTTGCTATTCCACTGGCCCTCCCCAGACAGCCCAGGAGGGTCTCCTTACCTCAAGGTCCTCAACTTAATCACATCTGCACAGTCCCTTTCAGCACATCAGGCAACATAGTCACAGGTTCTGGGGATTCAGCACGTGGACATAATTAGGGCCACTATTCAGCTTGCCCCAGTGTGTCTCAAGAAGGGCAGCTGGCTATCCACACAGAGGCCCTAGGAGCAGCGTGGAGCTCCTCTGGTGAATTCACCATTTGCCAGGAACGTGGCCAATGTTCCCCGCAAAAAACCGGGTCCCTTTGGTAGAGTTGCAAGGGATAAGAAAATAATAGAGAAAAATGGAAAATAAAAGAACTAAAAGAATACACAAAGACAAAGATATAGTTTTATAAGTTTATAAAGATTATAGGCAAAGTAGGATCTCAGGGGGCCTAGACCTTCTCTGTGGGTCTCAAAAAGCCCTGAATGAGGTCTTACATGGTAACTCATAGGGAATAGTGAATAATTGCCAGGGGTAACAGATTTACATAACAGCAGGTAGTTCCTCTAAGGTTAACAGATTTTCAAAAGGCTTCCACAGATTCTTTAACTAATTCTATCTATGTGAGCAAATGGTTATAAAATCTTTCAAAGGTTAACTTCTAAGTTCTAAGGTAAGTTTATCACTTAACAGAGGGGTTAAACAGAGATATGTTGGCTCCATATTTATTAGGTTATTGTGCATGGAGACAGGTAGTCTGGAGTGTTCAAACAAGAGCTTTGCTTTTAGCCATTCGGGCAGCTGTCTGTTCCGGGGGGCACTCCATTGTCAGCTCTCATCCTGCAGTTTTTAACAGATTCACTTTGCTTTACAAAGCAAATCCAAACCTTTAGGTCTGAGAAACCCGGTGCCTTGTGGGATACAGCCGCTACTGTCTTTCAGAGATGCCCTTCCCAGTGTAATGGCATTTGAAATGCAAACCAACTCGTTCACATATTCCTTCAGGGCAAAGCTTTGCAAAACTCTTAAGACAAATCCTGTCTTCAAACACGTTTATTTTAATTCATGGACCAACAACCATGGTCCAGAGTCAGTCTCCATCCTTGCCAGTATCCCAGACTCGGAGATGTTGGCTCAGGCCCACCAGACGCCCACAATATTGCTGAATAAGCTAGAATGCCAATGAGTTTGTTTATTCCTTCTTAGTGGACACTATTCCTTCCCAGAGAGGTCCGCCTGGTATCTGAACACCCGTGTGGCCGAATTAGCAATCAGAAGTCTGCTTGGTGAACATGAACTCAAGCCAGTGGTGGTGGAGGTTCCCAGGGGGAGTTCCACCCAGGCAGCAGCTGACAACAGAGCTCACGTTTCTATGGGCCAGATTCTGCATTTTTCCCTAAGCAGAACTGGATGCAACTCCCAACCATGAGCTTTGTCCCCCTTGTGGCATAAGCCAGGATCCTAGAATCATCTCCTCCCTCCCTCACACTTCACATTCAATCCATCACTGAGTGCCGTCTCTTCTTCCTAACCATCTCCTAAATCCAACCACATTTGATTCTCTTCTCCCACCCCCTAGTCCAAGCCATCCGACCTGCATCACTGTAACGACTCCTCATGGGCTTTCCTGTCCCTACTTTTGGTCCCCTCCTGTCAAATTCTCTACCCTGCAGCCAGATTGATCTTTTTCAGATATAATCTGATCACGTCTCTCCCTCATTTAAAGTCAGCCAATGGCTTCACATTATCATTAGTGTAAAGCCCATGTGTTAGTCCAGATCCTCCAAGAAGCAGACCCCAAGTTAGAATTAAGCATACAAGGGTTTTATCTGGGGAACTGTCTGGCAGAAACGTGGGTAGGAATTGGAGGAGTCTGGGAGAGTCATAAACTGTGATGCGAGTCTGACCCCAAGGGAAGGGGAGGGTGAGACTGGAGGGTAGACATATCCTAGGCTGCCCTGTGGTCTCAGGAAGGTTCAGCAAAGCCATTGTGGATTGCTTATGCCACAGCTGGCAACGGAGGAGTCCATGCCTGGAGGAAGCCTGGCTTTGGCACAAGCAGCAGGAGCCCTTGCTCCCTGGAGTTAGAGGCCTCCACAAAGTACATTCATCTGGCCATGACACTCCAAATCCTCATCACTCCTGCAGCCCACCTCTCCCACTCATCTCCTGCTGCACCAACCCAGCTTACTTTCCCATATCTGAGCCTTCGTAAATGCTCTTTGCTCTGCCCAGATTTCTCATCTTCTTACCTCCCTGTCCCCATTCCCTTCACCCAACTAACTGAAGTCTCAGCTGAAACATCCCTTCCTCTCAGAGGCAACCCCATCCATCTGCCTTGTGCCCCCATAGCACTGGGTCCTTCTGTGTCTATACTACTCATCTCTTGTGTTTAAGGCCTGACTCCTCAGATGTTATACTCCAACGGGTAGGAACCACGACTATTTTATCCACTGCCATCTCGCCAAAGCCTGGCATACAGTAAGAGCTCAGTAAAATATTCATTGTTGAGCCAGCCAGGCTACCTGAAAGACAGTGCCTCCCAGGACAGTCTGGTGTATGCAAACAGTGTCACAGATTATAGACAGTCCATGGTCAACCATGGAGGCTCAGAAAAGGGAAGCACAAGGGCAGATCGGCAGAGCCCATCCAGGCACCAGCATGAGCACAACACTGCGAGCACCTAATCATGCCAGTGAACATCCACTACGCACTAGGCGCTGGTAGTTAACCAATGAGTAGAACCTCTTAAAGTCTAATGAGGTGCTTATAGTCAGTCCGGGAGAGAGACGGTCAGTCCTGCCAGGCTATTAGAAATTCTGACTCTTCTAGCGCCTATGATTAAGGGTGGTGGCGATAATATTTAACTGATATGCACAGACACTGACCAATCCAAACAGACACCAGCCATCAACTACTGGCATAGCTATGAAAAAGATTCTAGCTAAATATTTGCTGACTGAATGCAAGCAGAGAGCCATTCCATTTACCCTAGAATCGTACTCTGGCTGTACTTACTCTGAGTCACACCCACCAAGCAAAGTGCCCCCACACCCTGCCCCTGCCTGTTCAGTTGGTTGGGCTGACGTAACTATCTGATCTTATCTGGCAGTTTAAGTGATGGCTTCATGCATCAGTCTGTCATCTGACCCAGAGCTCCTTGAGTCCCAGCACTGCCAAGCCATGGACAAGACAAAGTTTCTCAGCATTCACGACTGAGGTCTGGAACCTGGGCCATGGTGCCCACCTTCTTTAGGGCCAAACTTGTGAGTCCCCTTCCTTGTGACTCTGGACCTCTCTTTGCTGCCAGATAGCCATGTTGATGGCTGCCATTTGGGCCTGGGAGTTGACACTTGATTGGGGGTGGGTGAGGTGTCTTCTCAGAAAGCAGGCTCAGGAGCAGTCTTCCAAGAAGTCGTCTCTAAAAACAACAAAAAGAGAAGAAAGAAAGAAAAGAAAGAAAGAAAGAAAGAAAGAAAGAAAGAAAGAAAGAAAGAAAGAAAGAAAGAAAGAAAGAAAGAAAAAATTTAAAAATCAACAAAAAATAAAACAAACAAAAAAATGAAGAAGTTACCTCTGATAGTTGAGTCATGGGGGGAGGGTCACTACCAGATCATTACAAACTGGTGACAGAATTGGTAAGGATCTCAATAGCAGACTTAGGGCAGATAGCTGGGGGCTGCCAATCAGAGACTTGATAATTAGTGTAAGAATTAAGCAAGAAGGTGCTGACAGCTGGGAGCCTGGAAGTGGTAGGAAATGGAAAAACTGATGTCATGTGTGTTCATTCTCACGTGTGCTGAAGACGTAGTCGTTTCTGCATCTGTGAGTCTTAAAGATTCCCCTTGTGTCAGTTTAACAGGTTCCAGGAGCACCCCCCTTCCAAAATTACCTGTCACCTCTGCATCAAGTTCTCCAAAGTGAATTTTTGTTCAACATGTCCTAATTGTAGCTGTCCCAGACAAGGGTAGGGTAACAACCAATTCTTGAATTTGTTGACCTCAGTTTTACCAAGCACCATCAAAGCAGAAAGTACCATACAAAGCCTTAAAATTAGCAGCCAGGCTATGCTTGGAGAACAGCCACAGTTGTTGTAGCTGCACGCTGTGTGTATTTATGTTTGTGTGAGTTTGGAGCTGAAGGAGGCCCAGATATCAGGGAAGGAGAGGCAAAACCTGACTTTCATTTGGAGGCTTCTATCCCAGGAGGGAAGATTTATCCAAGGAGGGAAGATTTCTCCCAAGAGTTCAGTGCACTGAATGAAAGCAATTTAGAAGGCTGCCAGGCCCGGAGCCCCAAAAGTAGGAGTCTCCCAGAAGTAGGAGACTAAGGGTCCTGAATGGGAAACAGGAGTTAGAATTCGGTGGGGGCTCCTGGGAAACACTACATTTCAGAACCCCAGAGAGAGCCCACCCAGGGGGGATCACGGTTATACAAGAGAAAAAGGAATCCGTTGTCTAATTGAAATATTAAAATTTATGGAATTCCTGCAGGGATGCTTCCCATTTGGAATGTCAAACTTACATTAGAACTATCAGATTAAGTGAATGGCGCCAGAGGACACCAGTGCAGTGGAAAGTTTCTTTAAGTGTGCTTTAAGGGTCATCTGCCTGAGAAGCCAATGAAATGTTTGCCAAAAAGGCAGAGCTGTGGGCCATGCCCAGGGCCTACTGACTCAGAACCCCTGCAGGTGGGGCCTGGGCACCTACTCTTGAACTGGTGACTCTTAAACCTTACAAAGTCCAAATGCTGCTCATAGGTCACACCTCAAGTGAGGAAGCAGAGATGGTGGCTTCATCTGCCTCCCACACAATTTTCAACTTTTTAGGAAGTGCCACAGAGGAAGGCAAAGTAAATTAACACATTTTTCTTTGGCCCCCTACCTTTTTTTTTTTTTAATTTTTAAATTTTATTTTCATTTTGAGAACTCAAAATGTGAGGAGAACAAAGGCATTCATTTTTGTTCTTCACCTGCGTGGGCCTGGAGTGCCCTGTGAGAGGTGCCCTGCCCTGTCTCACCCCGTTCTCACAGCCTGCTTTTCAGCAGGGACCCTGACTCCCTCAGGGTCACCGCCAAGAGCCCCTGGAGAATATGCTGTTTCCTGATTCATCTGGGTCTCCAGGTCTGAACACCCAAGATCAACATCTAAAATTAGAGCCTGGGGTGTCCTCGTTGAACCAGAGAAGAGCCAGAGGACTCCCTGGATTTCCAAAGAAGATCTGAACAAAGGAGCTGAACGCCCTCTAGTGGGAGAGAATATGCTTCCCAGCCCTGCTTACGGGCCAGTCTCAGGGCTGCCTCTGAGCCCACCCATGAGACAGTAACCAAAGGCTGAGCCCCTGGAAACGCCACCTCAAGATCCCTGACTAGGGGTAAAAAGTGGAAAAAATGTGCTATTGTGTTTTACTAATTTCGATGTGATTTTAGGACACATTGCCATAATGTGTGATGTTCTAGTAATGATTGCCTTCCATAACCTCAGTGAGATTAAGGCAACTACTGGTAAATTCACACACATATAACATGTAACCTATTAAGATATCCAAGCACCTCGGACTCCACATCAAGAATTCCACCTGGGGAGGCTGTTCTCTGGGGAGAAGTGACTAGCTTTGGGACAGGCATTCTGGAGCTGTAAAGGAGGAAAGAGATGTCTTGCCAGACAGGGCATTTGGCTGAATCACTCTGGGCACTGTCTGAGGGGCAGATGTCTCTGCTGGCCAAATTGTTCTCCCACCTGAAGTTATCAACTAAGTTACCGCTAAATCCTATCTTACATATTTTGAGAAAGAAAATACACAGATGAATAGTAAAGTGCCTACTTAATAGGGTTTGAAAGAAGCAGATTGTGCCTAAAAGACACCAGATTTTTCCAGGAAAGGATACAAGAACAGCAAAAACCACAGTGAGATATTACCTTACCTCTATCAGAATGGCCATTATTAAAAAGTCAAAAAACAATAGATGTTGGCATGGAAGCAGTAAAAAGGGAACACTTACTTACTGTTGGTAGGAATGTAAATTAGTGCAACCTTTACGGAAAACAGTATGGAGATTCCTCAACTAAAAGTAGACCTACCATTCGATACAGCAATCCCACTACTGGGTATCTACCCAAAGGAAAATAAGTCATTGTATCAAAAAGACACGTGCACTTGTATGTTTATTGCCCCACAATTCACAATCGCAAGGATATGGAATCAGCCTAAGTGCCCAGCAACCGATGAGTGGATAAAGAAAATGTGGTGTATATAATATTAATACATACCATGGAGTACTACTCAGCCATAAAAAAAAATGAAATAATGTCTTTTGTAGCAACTTGGATGGAACTGGAAGCTAGAATCCTAAGTGAAGTATCTCGACCACATGTTCTCACTTACAAGCGGGAGCTGAATGATGCGTATACATGGTTACACGGATTATTATAAGGGACTTTGGAGACTCAGAAAGGGGGAGGGGGAGGGATTAAAAACTACCTATTGGGTACTATGTATACTATTTGGGTGACGGTTCACTAAAAGCCCTGGCTTTGTCACTATACAACTCATCCATGTTCCAAAAAACTACTCGTACCCCCTAAATCTACTGAAATAAAAAAATTTTAAGAAAAGACACCAGGCTTTTGGTAAAAGTGCATATCACCTCACACCCATTAGGATGGCTACTATGAAAGAAAGACAGACAGAAGAAAGAAAGGAAAAGAAGGGAGAAGTTGCTAAGGATGGTGATATGGGAACACTTGTCCACGGTTAGTGGAAATGTAGAATGGTACAGCTGCTATGGAAAGCAGTATGGTGATTCCTCAAAAAATTAAAAAAGGAATTACTATATGATCCAGCAATTCTACTTCTGGACATATAACTACACGAATTGAAAGGGTCTTAAAGAGATATTTACACGTCCATTTTCACAGCAGCATGATTCACTAGCCAAAGGGCGGAAGCAACCAAAGTGTCCATCGACAGATGAATGGATAACTCAAATGCAGTCTGTATGCACAACGATCTATGATTCAGCCTTAAAAAAGAATGAAATTCTGACACATCCTACAACATGGATGAACTTCGAGACATTACACTAAGTGAAATAAGCCAGACGCAAAAAGACAATATTGTATCATTCCACTTATATGACATCAAAATCCCAGAAAAAGACAGTAGAATGGCGGCCACTGGGGGCTAGGAGGAGGGGAATGCGAGTTATTGTTTAATGGGTAGGGAGTTTTAGTTTTGTAAGATGACAAAGTTCTGGAGAGCTTCGAGTGATAATGACGTGTCAATGTAGGTTCACCAGTTGTAACAAATGCACCACTCTGGTGGGGGACGTCGATAGTGAGGGAGGCTGTGCTCCTGTGGGGCAGGACGGACATAGACCTCTCCACCCTTCGCACTCAGTTTTGCTATGGACCTAAAACTGCCCCGAAAAAATAAAGTTCAATAATAATAATAAAGGCTGGGTGCAGTGGTTTCACGCCTGTAATCCTAGCATTTTGGGAGGCCAAGGCAAGAGGATCACTTGAAATCAGGAGTTC
>RJWJ010049220.1:0-10324 GCA_004363605.1 Indri indri | reverse complement strand
GGGCACCAGGCTCTGGGCTGCCCTCACCGGGGCCTGCACGCTGCGGGCGGGGGTGGCGCGGACGCAGAGGATCACCTCCGCGCATGCGCACTCGCAGACCACCGCAGGCAGAGGCGCATCTGAGCTCAATTAACATTTTAAGCACTAATTATTTTACTTGGGTGTCTGAGACTGAGGATCCTTCAATTTCAGCTTAATTGGAGAAAAATGGTCATCAGTTACTGAGCAGCAGGAGGGCGGCTCTGGGCCGCCCCACGCTGAGCCGGGCGGTGAATCATCCCGACATATGGGTCCCCACGGCGGCAGCTGGGCAGCCGGGCCAGGTGGGGTGCGGTGGGCAGGCCCTGGGCACCCTGCCCCGCCGTCCCGGACATCTGCTGGGAAGGCTTTTTGGCCAAGTTAATTACTTGCTTTTTTATTTTTTTCCATTTTGTTCCATTTTCTGCAACAGCATGTTGCAAGAAAAGCAACTGCAAGAGGAAATGGGATTCATTATTTTATTTATTTTTTTTTTTTGAGACAGAGTCTCACTCTTTTGCCAGGGCTAGAGTGAGTGCCGTGGCGTCAGCCTAGCTCACAGCAACCTCAAACTCCTGGGCTCAAGCGATCCTTCTGCCTCAGCCTCCCAAGTAGCTGGGACTACAGGCATGTGCCACCATGCCCGGCTATTTTTTTTCTATATATTTTTAGTTGTCTGATTAATTTCTTTCTATTTTTAGTAGAGACGGGGTCTCGCTCTTGCTCAGGCTGGTCTCGAACCCCTGAGCTCAAACAATCCGCCCGCCTCGGCCTCCCAGAGTGCTAGGATTACAGGTGTGAGCCACCGCGCCCGGCCTGGGATTCATTATTAAGAGAGGAGCTTATACCGGCCCCCTCGCTCCCCCCGTACTTGGTCATCCACGCTCATAATGAAATGCTCAGGCCCTCCTCCACATGGCTGGGAGGGTTGGCGGGGTGCGCCAGCCTGCTGTGCGGGGACACAGGTGTGTCCTGGAGGGCAGGCCCAGTGCGCAGCGCAGACTCCCCCTTCCCCTGGGGATGGGTGGCGGGTGCCTGAGGCCTCGCGGCAGAACTGTGGGCCTTGGTGTTCACACTTGTGCAAAACTAAATGGAATGTTTTATTTTGCTTTGCCTATTTTTTTCCTTTGCTCCACTATGGGCAACCAATTAAGAGAATCAATGGTTCCGGACCCCGGCTGGGAAAGTGGGCCGCAGGGCCCGCCGCGGGCAGATGAGTGCACACGGCTCTCTCCCGGCAGCCTTCGGGGATGGCCTGGCTGGAGGCTTGGGGCTTGGGGGTGCAGAGGGGCTGGCCCACGACACAGGGAGGTGCCAACTCCGGTGGCCTCTGCTCCTGGATGGCCCTAGGTCCAGGAGGAGAATAGCAGGAAACCCTGAGGTCTGTCCCTGCCCATGTCTTTGCTGGTCACCCCCGACCCCTGCTGAGGGCACCTGGCTTTGAGCAAGTGGAGCGACTGAACTCAGACCCTACCTGGACAAGTGGCCCTTCCCAAGACACATCCTCCAACCTCGCTGACCCTGCTGGAGTAACCCTCCCCTGGTCGTGCCCTCAGTGACCCCTGTGACCTCACACTATCGTGAACCCCCTCGGGCCACCTTCCTCCCTCGGGTTCCAGACCACCTTGCCACTCCTCCCCAGGAAGGGTCCCTGCCTTCTCAGGGTCCTTCCGAGCCTGAGCCCTCTGGCCTGTGTTTGGGCGTTTGGTCCCCCAACCGTGCCAGCTTCCTGGACCGGCCCCCAGCCGGGGCTCCAGGCTTCACAGAGGACCCCATGCCCTGCAGGACTCAGGTGACGCAGCTGTGGACAGGTGAGGGGCCGGACTAGAGCTCCAGCACACCTGCCCATGGTGCCGCATGATACGTGCAATGACCGGACCTCAGCGTGAGCCGGGCACTCTGTGAGCACTCGGAACCGCCCCCCGCCCACAAAGGGGGCGTGTCCTCCCTTCCCTTGGAGCCTGACCCCGGGTCTCCTGGCTCAGCAGCCTGGGGTCTGGGAGGTGCACCCACCACAGCATGCACAGAGCCCCGGGGGAGCTGGCAGGACCTGCCCGAGATACTTACCCCAGGGATCACCCAGGGACCACGAGGCAGAGCTCCCTCCTGCCCTGTCCTTGCACCGACAACACTGTCCTCTTCGGTGACGGTGTGTATTGGGCACCTGCTGACTGCAGGTACCTACCAGCTGCGAAGAGCCTCATAGTATCGGCCCCACACAGAAGCCCATGAGGTCGGTGTTATGTTGACCCAACTTGACACTGAAGAGGCTGAGATGCGCATGTTTAGCTGCCCAAGGTCGCACACCTGGTGAGTGGCTAAGGCGGAAATCAAACCAGTTGTCGCTGGCTCCAGGGTCTGCTGTCCCTTGCACCCACTGCCTTCCCATGGAGCTCGTCCCGGCGGCATTCCCGGGTCCTTGGTGGGAGGGGGCGCGGGACACGGAGGTTCTGTCCACAGCTCCTCACTCATCCCTCCTCCCGCCTCTCCTGAGGGACACGGACATCCCCATGCACAGGGCCACGGTCCTCCCCCGCCAGAACCCATGAGGAGCATGAACTCTGTAGTCACGTCCAGCCGGCCGGTGCCGGGGGACAGGGGGCCTGACGGACCGCTTCCTCGGTCCCCATGAAGCTCCACGCCTGCGTGTCAGTAAAAAACTCTCAAAGCTCAAAAGGCTCCCTTAGAATTATTTTTGTCATAAGACATTTCATTCATATAAAAGAAAATAGACATACTATAGGCACTAGAAAGCATAATACAACAAACACCCAGGATTCACCCCTGGTTTAAGAACCAGAACTCTGTTAACGTCACCGAGGCTGGCCCTGTGCTCCTCTCGGACACTTTGTTCCTCTTCCTGCCAGGGGTCACTGCTACACAGAATTCTGTTTGTCACCCCCTTCCCTTTTTGGTTTTATAGGTTTTTATTTTTGTTTTTTGGCATATGTTTCTACCCTGAACCAACTTACTGTTTATTTTTACATGGTAGCTTAGCATCGGACACAGTGGGAATGTTTACACCACAGAAATTGGCAAACGCTACAGATCAGGGCTTTGCCTTTTGCCCCCAAGAGGAAGGGTTCGCTGGCATGTGACAGGTGGCAGCCAGCCTCCAGGGGAAGGTGTCCCTTCCGGGAGAGGAGACTCCTGTCAGTTGAGGTCGAATCTCTGATTAGGGTGCAGCTGTGAGCCATCAGCAAGCACATGCCCAGCAGCTGGAGCAGATCTGGGTGGGGTGCCCACTGCTTCGACTACAACAAGACACAACAAGGTGCCGACCAGAAGTGACCCCACAAATCTACCCTTTCATTTTTTATCCTATGGCTGCTAGTATTTACAGGCCGTTCCCTGGAGTCAAACACATGCTTACGAGAACTCTTCCCAACCTGAAATTATTTATGACTTGGCATTCAGGGTGGAAAAGCAATTTTCTCAAAATGTCTGATGTCATGATGTATAGTCCATCGGACACGCACGTGCCCAGAACCTACTGCTCTGCAGGTCTGCCCCTCAATTACCATCACCCTGAATTAAAAAGGAGAATGTGTGTTGCTTGGCAGGATGCTAGCTCCAGTAGCTTCCAAAGAAAATGCCTAGAGCCTCTTATGGAAAAAATAAATGCCTTGGAAGAAATAACAAAAAGTATCAGTTATTTGGCCAGATCGCTGTTTCCCAGGGGTCTTTTGTTAAGTGGCGCTGGAGTGAAGTCTGGCCTCCTGGTTCCCAAAGCCCATCTCCCACTACCTCCTGGCTGCACGGCTGGGTACAGGTCACATCTCCCGCCTGAACTTCACTGAAGACAACGGTGCCTGTGTCCAGGTAGGCCGTGACCGTGAACTCAAAGAACACGTCCAGCAACAGGTGAGTGGGTAAGTGACTTGTGGTGTGTCCGGACAGTGGAATACTCCTCCGTGAGAAGAAACAACCAACCAATATACGTGACAGGAAGGGTGGATCCGATAGACAGTACACCGAGCAGAACCAGCCCGACATACAAGAGTACACTCTGTAGGATCTCACTCATATAAAATTCTAGAACAGACAAAACTAATCCCTAGTGATGGGGTAAGATCAGCGGTTGCCTGAGGGTCGGTGGGGGAAGCTGAGTGAGCCTGGGCCCGAGGGAGTGTTCTGGGGCGAGGGAAATGTTTCACTTTTCTTTTTGAGACAGTCTCGCTCTGTCACCTGGGCTAGAGTTCTGTGGTGTCAGACTAGCTCACAGCAACCTCAAACTCCTGGACTTAAGCGATGCTCCTGCCTCAGCCTCCTGAGTAGCTGGGACTACAGGTGGGTGGCATTATGCCCAGCTAATTTTTCTATTTTTTGTAGAGACAAGGTCTGGTTTTTGCTCAGGCTGGGCTCGAACCCCTGGCCCCATTGATCCTCCCACCTCGGCCTCCCGGAGTGCTAGGATTAGAGGCATGAGCCACTGCGCCCCGGCCAGAAATGTTTTATATTTTGATTGGGGTGATGGGATGTATATATTTGTCAAAACTCATTTACAATGCATGTGTTTTCTTGTTTATAAATTACACCTCAATTAAGTTGATTAAAAATTATGTGAACATACTTTAGAACTCCAGAGTGCCATGCTAAAAAAAATGCCATTTCAGTTTTGCAGCGATCTTGCCTGTGTAGCAGAAACCAAATGGCAACACTTGGAAGAAAAAGGCTTTCATAAAACTGAAAAAGGAAGTGAATTCGAGAACACCAGACACGAGTAATTTTCAATGATCTTCGGATGAGCAAAGCCCTTTGGAAAAACCATCCCCCCTACAGAGTAAGTCCCAGGCACTCCTGTCCCACGTGGGATGCAGGGGCCAGGTGAGCGGGGGCTGGGAGTTAGAGGTGAAGGCTGCAGGGAGGTGAGGGTCAGGGCAGCTGTGTGTGGCTGCATCTCCCTCGGCTGGAGAAAGTCCCCTCACCCAAGGTCACACCTCCCTCCCGAGGGCTGCGTGCATCCCTCCAGGGCTCTGTGTGGGTGACGAAACCACAGCCCGACTTCTCTCTGCACCCGCTCCTGCTTTCTTCCTTCCCCCACGTGGATGCAAGGGCAACCCCCTTGCATCCCACCCCCAGCGGCAGTACATTCCCTGCACTTCCTAGAGTCTGCTTCCCTGGGACCTGACAGTGCCAGATGCCAACAGGAAATGTTAGGGTGGAATCACCTGCCGCCCAGCCAGCTGGTAGGATCCCAGAACTGGCGGCAGGTAGAGCACCGACAGCCCCTGGCAAGAGGCGAGAGGCAGTAATGATGCTGTTAAAATGCGTGCGGGTGGTGAACCAGGGCGGCCGACCGGTGGAAGGAAATGCCCTGGTGTGTAGAAAAGTGCATCTGAAGGTTTGGAAATATAGGGCAAATAGTAATTTGGGGACAGTGAAATTGGCTGGCAACTATCTCTTTGGCAGCCTATAGAAAGACTGTCATCTTCCGCAGCAAGAGGACAGGTTCCGGGACTTACTGATAAGAGCGGCAGAGCTTCGGAAGGTTCATTCTCAGCAATGGCAGGAGCCCAATGGAGAGGGAATGGGACCCAGAGAAACGGGATGGGGACTTCTGGGAGGATGCATGCGGAAGTCGTGAACTCCTGGATTTGCCCTCTGGGCTGCAGAAGCATCCCGAGCTCTTCGATATAGGCTGGTGGTCCTCCGTTCACTGGAGACGCTGCCGAGGTCTCTGTCCTGCAAGATCCTCAAGATCCGCCCCCACCTCCTCCCCACTGGACCATAACTGCGGTTAAACCACAGCAGAGCCCAGCTGGGGAAGCACGGGGTCGCTACAAGAAGAAAGGGACTGTACCCAGAGAGCAAAGAAGGACCCAGTAGACAGATACTAGCAGGAGCCAGCAGAGCACACCCTGAACTTGGCTCTGGGGGGCTGGGTGAGTGAGCGGAACACGAGTTGCAATAGGGAGGCATCTAACAGGGGTGCGTTCTCCCGGGATGCAGGATTTGGCAGTGCGGGGAGAGAGCCGCCGGCTCCCAAAGGTGACTGTGCTACAAGGAACATCCCAGGAAAGGCTGGAAAACCCACCACTGCCTGTGCTTTGTGGGGGGGGCCTGGACGACACCCCCATTCTAAAGCAATATAGAACACACTGGTGAGAGGGGCGCCGGCGTCAGTGAGAAGCTCGGCGGTGCCTCTCCTTGCAGGACAGGGCTGAACGGAGGAGATGCCATCATAGACTCCACGAGAGCAACAGGACCTCGAAATAATAGAAGCCATGTGCTGGTGCTTAGCCGCCATCACCACGCTGTGCACAGAGTGGTTCTTCTCTCCCCAGGGAAGTTGTTTCCACTAATTCTCTGAAATGACCGAGTCTAGGACGGTGTCTTTGTCCCAGACCCGACTTCTCATGGCCGATGGCCACACAGGCTGCAAGGCTACTGGGAGCCTTGGAAGGTCTTCCCAGCCCAGCAGGGGCTCAGACTTTGGACTTAGAACGGCAAGTGATTCGCGTGGCGCAGTTGCGCAAACAGATGCCCAGGGCCTCGAGAAAGGTCCCTGGGGGTCACTGGAGAGATCGCCTCACCCTCAGGGATTGGGAATTTCCACCGGGGAATCCCACACCCCACAGGCACGGGACTCTTGGAGGCAGCTGCATGGGGTCTGCTTCTGAGAACCAGTTTGAGCTTCTCCACTCAGGGCTCCTACGGCTGCCTGGATGGTTCTGGCACCGGCTCATATTTGCATCTAATTCATGATGAGTTACAGGCGTCTGCTATAAACTGACTTAGAACATATTTTAAAGTGCATGCTTTCTTTTAAAAAGTGGTAAGAGAAGACTCGCCCAGAGAGCGCCAGGGTCCCTGGCTGCATCCTGCTTCTGAGCGCTGCCCTCCTCTAACCACGCCCGCCCGAAGCATCCCAGCCTTTCGTGGGAGGCGCCACCTGCCAGGAAGGGGGCTTGTCTGGTTCCTCGTGGCACCCTTGTTTGTCAGCTGAGACCTCGTCAGATTCTCTGACCACCTCTTTTCGAGAGATGCCCACAGTCTGGAAATCAGAAAAGAGAGATCTCACTCCCAACCCTTACCTAAGAATTCAGGGGATATGAGAAGAAATAAAAAGTGTTTTTGTGAAATACTAGTTAAGTACACATGAACTCTTGAGAATGATGTTTTGGGGCGACAAAATGAGTCTCTCTCTCTCTTTTTTTTTTTTTTTTTTTACCACCACATGTACTCTCTTAATGAGACAAAACGAGTCTTGAACACCACTCAGTGCACAAGCAGACAGTCACACGCCCAGGCATTCACAAACAGACGTACCACTCGAGCCCCACACCGTGATTGGAGGCAAAGAGTAAGTGAATGACTTAATTTCTATTTATTAATCAGCTCTGAGCATACAGGATAAAACAACAGTGTAATTTGGGATGAACAACTGCAAACACTGTCTGGGATATCTGGGGGTGATCAGATCCCCAGGGGAGGAAGGCAGCCGGCCGCTCGGCCCTAACGGAAGGGCGGGAGGGGGAGGGGTGCTCTCCTGCTCCCGAGACTCCCGAGGGACGGGTGACGTGGAGTTGGGGGCGTGGGGCTAGCCCTTCTCTGCTGGTTGACCCTCCATCTTTGGGGGGTGGAGAGAAAAGTCAGCTCAGGGTGGTAACAGCTCAGGCTGGGAGCAGGATGGGAAAGAGATTGGGTCGTTGGAACTAACAGTTAAAATGAGATTCTAAATCTCCATGGACTCCAATTTTCCTTGCTCTCTCTCTCTCTCTGCAGACCGAAACGCAGCCAGGGCAGTCAAGGCAAACCCTGCAGCTTTACGTGGTGAATGGGTTTCCGGGAGGGCAAGGTTGGGGTGGGAGAGTTTTGCTTGAGCTCCGTGGACACGGCCCACCCCAGGGAGCCCTTCTGGAAGGCAGGGGCCTCACAGCCTCAACCCTGGCCATTTCCTCCCTCCCCAGACAGAGAACAGGCAGTGCACCTGCTAAAGAACTTGTGCTCCACCTCCAGATGTCAAAAGAGAACTAATTACATCAGAATAACAGCACAGCAATCATACCAGCTTCCTGCTTCATTTGGAGTCAATCACTCTTTGCTTCTGAGAGGACCGTGGCTTTGACGTCATATGGGAATGTGTTTAATTACTCCCCTCTGCCCAGTGCCAACTGGTTTGCGGCATTTTGCCAGAAGCCCAGGGATGGAGAGCTCCGAGTGACTGCAGGTTCATTACAAAAGGACGAGGGTCCCCTGGCTTTGGCTTGGTCCATTTTCCCAGTTAATGACTCAGTGGAGCGCAGAGATTGAATGCTGCAAAGATTTCCCAGGCAAACATTTCCGGTGCCTTTTAGCTGGGCCAGCCCGTGACCCTGTCCTGTCACACAGGCTGGCGGTGAACGGGGGTCACAGCACCCCCAGATCCACCCTGGAAGGTTTTTGAGCAGTCAGAGAATATGATATCTTTATCTAGCAGAATGTTCTAGCTGCCTGTCATATCCTCATCAAGAATGGGAAAAGGGTAATTGGATTTAAATGTCAAGATGTTCCCAGTGCAGGGTGGAAGGCACGTATCTATTTTCTCAGCTACAGTCCCCCCCGTTATGATAATGAAAACTGCAACGACTTGTTGCTGAAGATGGCAGGAGGACATTCTATAGGACTTGGAGATAAACGCTGAGTCACAGCCTGGGGGCCAGGGGAGTGGCTATCAAATGCAGAGACAATGTGACCAGCAGTCTGGGGAGGAATGACAAGCTCTGGGGGAGGCAGGGGGAGTTAGCTGGTCAGAAAAACACTGCAGAAGGCCCAGGGGGAGCCCAAGGGAAGAGCTGGCTAGGACCCCCACGCCGGGAGGACAGCCACACTTTAGAGGAGAGTGTGACAAGCCCCGGCCGTCCCTGGGGACAACTCCCTCCTGGGAGTTCTGTCCTGCGACCTTTTGCCGGATTTGGAAAAGCTATTAGAACCTAATAGCGTGGGGAGGTGGATGGTCATCTCCGGCCACAAAGACCCCTTATCCCTGGTTACCGGGGCAGCCAATCTCCGCTGCTACGGACCGCTCCGAATGCATGTCCCCGTGGCCCTGCCCCAGGGTGCGGAGTGACAATGACACACCACACGTTCTTTCATGCGTGTTGGGAGAGCGCCGTGGACTGCACCCTACATGGACCACAGACCCCCGACTTCCGCAGTGTGGGGTAGGGAGGCAGGGGCGGCGGCCAGGGTGTCTGCTGGTGCTAGAAAACCTCTTCAGGAACTGGAGGGGAGTCTGGACAGGGCATTTCCTGGCTGCCACAAAGACACGGGACCCCACTCGGTACCCACACCCCCAAAGCTGCTCGCACACGTTCATCTGCCAGGTGAGTGGTACCCCCAGTTGGCCTGGCAGGCACTGGATGATGTAGGCAGCCTGGGCCCCAGCAGGCCCCCAGAGGGGCTCCCAGGGCCCACAGGAAGAGAGGTCTCTGTTCTCCGGGGATCGCAGTGTTGGTCTAACAACATGGCCGTGTGCAAATCAGACAGACCCCGGCCTGCTGAACGCCCACCCCTCCATTCTGAAGAGGAGGGTCTGGGAGGCAGACTGGTGACCCTGATGTGTGCCCGTGGGTAAGGGCCTCTGGTTAGACTGAGCCCATGATTGCTGAAGAGAGGCGGGGGCTGGCGGGGACTGGGGTGGGGGCTGGAGGGTGGGAAAGCCCAAGAGAGAGGGCTGGAATCCCAGTCACCCCCGTGTCTGTCTCTGTGACTACAAATTCTTGGCATTGTTGGACCGAGGCCAGCCCCAGCCCCCCAGCAGGGAGTCCCCTTTAGGACTTTGCTGGGTGGTGGGGTGGTGCGTTGGAAAACGCACATCCTTAATTAGAAACACACGGAGAGGCTGCAGTTCCCTCTACAGGAGTGAGTGATGCTCTGGCAGCAGGCGGAGAACACAGTTTTGCACGGCTGTGTGCAGAGTGAAGGCGGGTGGGGCACAGGACCCCCGGGTGCCCTGGGGGTGGGAGCGAGGAGAAGCGGGGCTCTGCTGGAGGCAGACACTGGCCCCTCTCACGTCCACATCCTCCTGCCACCAGGGCCTCCAGCTCAATTGCTCACTCTGTCTGCGAGGCGGTTGCCAGCGTTTTCCCTGCGCCCCTCACTCCCTGCTGGGGAGCAAGGTGGGCCTCCGCGGGTGGGAGGCCGTGCGCCAGCGGGGAGGCGGCTGTAGCTGCCCCACTTCCATCCCTCCCCAGCCAGGCTGCTTCCAGGGATTGTCTTTGTCTCTGCCAATAGCTGGGAGTTTCTGATCAAAAGCCAGGCCTGGCCCTGCTGTCTGCCAACAAACACATGTCTTTAAAGGATGCCTCCTCCTCCCCTGGGC
>RJWJ010049219.1:0-10321 GCA_004363605.1 Indri indri | reverse complement strand
TGTGGAATTATTTGGCTTCCTAACCACGTGCACGTATGAAACTGATGAAAATAAAAACTTCAGATTTCTTCAGCATCTCTACCAACTCAAACCTCAGCCTCACTCAGCCAGAAATTACAACTTTGGGTCATTTGTTTTTAATTCTTCTAGTGTTTAGTACTGCATTCATATATTTATCCATTGTTTCTTACAGTGTACCCTTATTATGAAAGATTAAGAGAGTTTAATTTCCCCCTTCTCTGTTCATTCTGATTTGTTATTTTTAGTTTTTATTGGTTACTACTTTAAGCATTATAGTTGAACCTCTATTTCTTGTTCTAGCAACTTTACTGGCTCTCCCGTGTAATCATATCCTGTTATTGTTGACTATACAATTACTTTCACATTAAGTTTTATATCATTTGCAGTTAATTAAGTTTTTGTTTCATCTACAGGTTGATTTTTTTTTTTTTTTTTTGAGACAGAGTCTCACTCTTTTGCCCGGGCTACAGTGAGTGCCTTGGCATCAGCCTAGCTCACAGCAACCTCAAACTCCTGGGCTCAAGTGATTCTTCTGCCTCAGCTTCCAGAGTAGCTGGGACTACAGGCATGCACCACCATGCCCGGCTAATTTTTTTTTCTATATATTTTTAGTTGGCCGATTAATTTCTTTCTATTTTCAGTAGAGACGGGGTCTCACTCTTGCTCAGGCTGGTCTTGAACTCATGAGCTCAAACAATCCGCCTGCCTCGGCCTCCCAGAGTGCTAGGATTACAGGCATGAGCCACCGCGCCCGGCCTACAGGTTGATTTTTAAAATTGGATATAAAAATTATTTACAGTATTATTCACTGTCCACCCAAGCAGCATGATAAAACCTAGAGAATGAGTAATTTTATGCCACTAAATTCCAAGTGTCACAGTCTTTTATATTCTAATTGCTCAAAAATAAGGGATATTTTATTAATAGTTTGCTTCATATTTAGACTTTCTGAACTTTAATTTTCCTAGAGTTTTTGCTTTTTCATTATATTTAACATATTCCAACTTATTCTTACAATTTGTTCAACTGAATCTATGTTATTCTTAAAAGACATTCTTAGACCCCAGTGAGTTTTGTTTTAATCTGAAACAATTACATTCTCGGCTAGTTCACAGCCCAGCTATCTACCTACCTAGTATTTCTTTTCATTATATACGTCTGTTGCTTCTTAATTTCAGGTTTACCTTTTTTGAGATTCTTTTCTGTTTGATTTTGCTGGAATATGTCTCCTAAGCACTCTGCCCTGTCTCCTCCCCAGGGGCCTGGGGAAGTAAACCACATTTTAATGCACACTTTCAAAAAGCTCTTACTTTGATTTCATACTTGGCAAACTAGGCCCGCTTCAGAATTACGGTTGTTTTTTAAAAATTCTCCTTAAATCATTGGTCCACATCTTCTAACATCCAATGTTGATACAGATTTTATTTTCTAAAAGTGATTCTTATCTCTCCCCCGCAAAACATTTATGAGATTTTCCTATATCCTTCACTCTAAAATTTCATGAGATTATTATCTAAATTGTGTGGGGTTTTTTTGGTGAGGCAAAGTCTCACTCCATTGCCCTAGGTAGAGTGCGCTGGCTTCATCACAGCTCGCCGCAACCTCAAACTCCTAGGCTAGAGTGATTCTCCTGCCTCAACCTCTGGAGTAGCTGGGGACTACAGGCTACAGGCAGGTGCCACATGCCTGGCTAATGTTTCCATTTTTTGGTAGAGACAGGGTTTCAATTCTTGCTCAGGCTGGTCAGAACTCCTAACCTCAAGTGATACTCCCACCTCGGCCTACCAGAGTGCTAGGATTACTGGTGTGAGCCATCACGCCTGGCCCTAACTGTGTTATTGTTCCTCCATTTTGTTTCATATTTAATGGGTCCTTTTCATCTGAAGCCCTTAGACTTTCTTCAGCTCAGAAGATTTTTCTTCTATTTCTTTATTTCCTCTCCACCTTCTTCTCTGTTCTACCTGGAATTCCTATATAGGAATCCTGGGACTATCCACTATACCATAAAGTCTTCTCTTTTTTCCTACCTCTTTTAACTCTATATCCTAGGAATATAGAGTTCCTCTAGTTCATCTTACAGATAGATCACTTTAGTATTCTAGAGGTAAAATCAATTTTTTAGTCTTATAGTTTTCTAATTATGGAAATAAATTTTAACATTAAAACATCTGTTCCTACTGTATGGACACAATATCCTCAAATCTCTCTTAGAATATTAAAATTTTTTTCTTATCTTTGTGTTGTTTAGGTAATATTTATTTCTTCTTTTGTTCATCTTCGGTTTTATTGCTTTTGGATTGCTTCTTCACTGATTATTCACATAAAGACCAAAACTAAGTTTCCTTTATATTTGTGCAAGCCTGTCAAGACCCAAAAACCACTAGGCTAAGAAGCGTAAGAGCCATGGCTTTCAGTTCTAGTTTTACTAGAAAAAAGCTGGTGACTTTAGGAAAGTCAATCTCTTTATACCTTATTTCCCCTTTTTCTATGAAATGAGAAGTCTGAAGAATGAGGTTTCTTCTAATTTTAAAACTTTGCGAATGAGATGTTTTCTTCTCATAAGCTTCAGATTCAATCTTCCACAGTATGTAAAAGAATGAAGAAATTTGTAATTTGAAAGTCTCAGATTGTTTTACTTGTGCTTCTAACCCGCTGGCTATAAACTGGGGTTCCCATGACCCGCTCCTTGGGTTCTACTAATTTGCCAGAGCGGCTCAGAGACTCAGAGAAACATGTTTACTGGATATTACAAAGGATACAGATGAAGAGAGGCACAAGGCAAGGCATGTGGGAAAGGGGCGCCACCCTCCAGGAACCTCCGCATGTTTAACTATCCCAAAGCTCTCCAGTTGTTTGGATTTTTATGGAAGCTTCGCTAAGTAGGCAATGGTTGATTAGATCAATGGCCATTGGTGATCGGCTTGACATTCAGCTCCTCTCCCCTCCACCCAGAGGTTGGAGGGTGGGACTGGAAGCCCCAACTCTTTAATCCTGCCTGGGTGTTTCCAGGTGACCAGCCCTCATCCTGTAACTACTGAGGGGTTGCCAGCCATCAGTCAACTCATTAGCATACAACAAGATCTCACTTTGGAGAGTGGAAGGCTTTTAGAAGTTGTAGGCCAGGAACCGGACATGAAGACTAATCATACAGCTCATAACAGCACCATATGCCACATTTCGCTTGTCATAATGCTATGAATATGGTAAACAAATATTTGTTCCAGGCCCTGCTTTCATTTTTCTTGGGAGGAAACAATGTTTTGAAAAGTATAAAAATATTTTTAGTTTTACTTTAATGTAAATTTCCTTTTTTTTTTTTTTTTTTAAAGACAAGAGTTTTGCTCTGCTGCCCAAGCTGGAGTGCAGTGGCGCTGTCGTAGCTCACTGCAGCCTTGAACTCCTGGGCCCAATGGATCCTCCCACCTCAGCCTCTTGAGTAGCTGGGATTATAGGTGTGAGCCACCCTGCTCGGCTAATATAGATTTATTTTGTTTGGATTACTTCTTACTTTTCAACAATTAAAAACAAAATGAAGGGATACTGTATCTAAACAACTTGTATATACATACAAAATAAAACTGAATACTTCTAAGTAAAATTTAAATCTGAATTAAAGATACTTTAAATTTTAATATATTGAACATTAATTCTGTACATGGTTTTACATTCTAAAAGCATGGAAATGCAAATTAAGTCCTGTTTCAAAAGGAACTAGATTTCTTGAGCTTAAAAATGTCTCCTCCTCTTGATTGTACAATTAACCAACTGAACCACTTTGTAAATCACCAACTATTTATTAACCATAAGGAAATGCTTGTCCTTATTAATTTTGAACCATATCACACACCCCTCTCCACTGCACAGTTAAATTCAAATATACCTACCACCTAACAATGGCTGCCACACAAATGTCACTCAAAAGCCAGTATTAGCTAAGCTGAAGTTTGTCAAGACAAATCAAACAGTATTTACTGACTTTTGGCATTGAATAATCTAAACTTTCAGGTTTAAAAAAATTTTGCTAGGTTAGAAAAGCCAGGCTGGTGGTGTATATTTACCAAAATACACTTATGTAGAGTTACTAGGTCTTGTTCCAAGGACTTTAACAACCCTATCCGATAGATGCCATCATCCCCCCAGCCTCCTGCCCCATTAATAGATGAGGAAACAGAGGCATAGAAAAGTTTAACTTCTGAAAGATCATGATGCCAGTAAATGGTGAAGCCAGGATTCATATTTAGCAGTTTTGCTGCAGAGTCCAAGCTTTTAATGAGTGAGTTAGATTAGTATGTGGGAATGAAACGTTTTGCTTTTATGTGAACATTAAAACATGGTATAGTGAGTCCAATGGAAAAAGAAATATAACAATGAAAGAACTTCCTACATTTTATATGCAAAAAAATTCCCAATATTGGATTTTCAAGAAAGAAGGTGGGATAACTACTCAGGATATATAAGAAGATATATTTGGGTACAAAAGAAGTTGCTTTGGCTATTAAATCACAAAAAAAAAGAAGCAAAACCTGGACTGGCAACTATAAATTCAGTTTTGCCGCTCTCTTCTGAAGATTCTAAAGTGTAACTTTAAATGAAGAAACTGATATACAATGGTCTTCAAATGTGTAAAGATTCTAGTAAGTTTTTGAACATATGCTTCATTATTGTCAAATTTCTATTTTATAAAATGTACCTGAAATGGACCAACTGCTCTCAAAAGTGGCATCAGTTTGTATAACACCTACACAACCAACCCATGGGGATTTATCGTTTGGATTAACTTTGATATCTTAATGAATACAGGTGATACTATGTTGGGATGCTAATGAATAGCACTGAACCTAGAAATCAATTTGGGAAGAACTGAAATCTAGAGCCTTTGGACTCCTGAACAAGATCTCTCCCTATATATATCTTTTAAAAAATCCCATTTTATAATTCTTTGATGAGGTATAGAAATGCTACAGATTTTTGTACACTGACTTTGTATACAACAATTTTGTAAATTCTTATACAATTACTTTTTCTTGCTTTACGGTACTGGCTAGGATGGCCAGTACACTGCTGAGTGAGTGCTTGGTCTTAATGGCGAAACAGTGACAGCATTCTTTTTAAGGATAACCATTCCTATAGAATTTTTATGGATATCCTTCAGAAATTACGAGTTGCCTTTTTCCGCCTAGTTTTCTAAGAGTTTTAATGGGGGTAAATTTCGTAAAACAAATCTACTTTGGTGATAATACATAATTTTTTATACATTGCTAGGCTCATTCTGCTAGTATTTTGAATATGATTTTTGCATTCATATTCATGATTGAGAATGACCTTTAATTTATTCTCTTTTATACTTCTCATTAGGTTTTTGTATGAAGGTATGCTAGCCTTATAAATTTATTTGGGTAGTGTTGTCTCTTCCTATGCTGAAGAGAAATCAGTTACGTGTTTTTTAAGCCAATAATTAAATTCACTGTATTTTTCCCTAAGGATTTTCTGTGCTGTTGTATATTGCTGCCTATTTTCCCCCTCTAATTTAACTCTTTAAAATTACTGTAGTAGCTGTTTCAGTCAAGTCAGAGAAATGGAAGATATCTCACAAAACTAATATAATGAATCTTAACTGAGCAATGCTTGATATTCAATATACTTTTGGAGTTTATGGATTTAACAATCAGTTTCAACTAGTGGAGGACAAATGCACAGGTCTATGCCTGCAATAACATTTATAATGGAAATCTCATCTCACAGGGGTGCTTTGAAAATTGAGTGAAATAAGCAATACTAATACAATACAAATCTGAAATTCAAGCTGAGAAGTTATTGCAGGAATGAGTAAGAACTTAGGTTCTATCGGCCATTGGTAACAGAATTCTACCTCAAAGCTTTATATCTGGCCTTGAATAATTTGTTTCTATGAAAGCTTGGCAGTCTCCTTGGGGTATGTGTTAATATGGACATGGGAGTGTACAGTGGTGTTGGTGGCACATAAAAAAACTGGAATCTGAGCCAGTTTAGAGCCCTTCAATAACTCTTTTCCAGGGGAGATGAAGGTACATGTAGCCATGCTACTCTATCTCAGAGAGTATTTCAGGATTCTACATTTCCCCCCTTTTTGGAAACTTCTTCCTCTAGTCCAATATTTTTGGTATCTGTTCTGTTGTCTTCTGTCTGGATACTCCCTTCAATTTTGAGGGTTTGGCTACATGTTTTACTTGACTTTCAAATGACCCTCAGCTCCATGCTGTGAAGTACATAAATCACATACCCCACCCCTACATTAAATCCAGACTTCTACTTGGGTAGGGAGGGAGAAAAAGAGAATGATGCACAGAGGGCACTGGAGAGAAAGCCAGGTAAACTAGCTGTCTAGTATACCTTGGTTAGAGTGGAGGTAAGTCACCAGTCTGGGAACCACTAGATCCACTGACCCTGTGTGGCTTGTAGCTGAAGAGGATCAAAAGTCAATGTATATTCTTATGGGCAGGAAGCATGATCAATATTCTGCTTATACTTCAGGGTGAGAGGCCATTTAAAAAAGGATAGGCCACCTAAAATGCCTCAGCTTTAACCAGGAAATTACCCAGGATGGCTGGGTCCAAGTCCATCCTTTTATGTTTCATTTTTGACTTTTCATCTCTCTGAGAATAGCTTCTCCTGGAATAACTAGGAACACCATGGACATGGCAGACTCCTGAGCACTGGGAAGTTCTGTACACCTTGTGCTACTTCAGTGGGCATAGTCACAGAGAGGCCAACATTTATCACTGTTCAACAAGCTACCATTTGAGTGGTAGTGGGTGGATAAGCGCACAAATATGTTACATAGGAAATATGCCCTAGAGGTCTGCAAGGGGCCTTGAGGAGAAGCATGTATTTATGCTGGTCCACTTACTGTTTTTTAGTGAGTGCTGGGGCTGAGTAGAAATCATCAATCCCATGATTATATATTGCTTGGAAGTTCTATCCTCTATTTCCCTATTATATCAGCAGTATATTTATGGGTTTTGGAGCTTGTCATCAAGGAGGTGTTCTTAGTTCTGGAAGCCAAGAAGTTATAATCCTTTAAGTACTTTGACTGGACCAGTACTTACAACCCTAAGGCCTATGTTCTGGTCAAATGGGTAATATATATATTGTTTCTCAATCTTATATCTTCTAAGTTTCTTACATCTTTACACCTTACTCTCAAGCTTCTTCTGCCTTTTGTAGAATACCAATGCAGAGAATCTCTGCTTCACTAACCTAACTACCTACCTTCCTTCCGAGACAGGGTCTTTTTTTTTTTTGAGATAGAGTCTCACTCTGTCACCTGGGCTAGAGTGCTGTGGCATCAGCCTAGCTCACAGAAACCTCAAAACTCCTGGGCTCAAGCTATCCTCCTGCCTCAGCCTCCCAAGTAGCTGGGACTACAGGTCTGCGCCACCACGCCTGGCTAATTTTTTCTATTTTTAGATCCCCAGCTAATTTCTTTCTATTATTTAGTGGAGATGGGGTCTAACTTTTGCTGAGGCTGGTCTCGAACTCCTGACCTCAAGCAATCTTCCCGTTTTGGCCTCCCAGAGTGCTAGGATTATAGCTGTGAGCCACACCACGCTCCCACGCCCAGTGGAGACAGGGTCTTGCTATTGCCTGGGCTAGAGAGCAGTGGCGTCATCATCTTCATAGCTTACTGCAACCTCAAACCACTGGCCTCAAGCAATCCTCCCCTCTGGGCCTCCCAAAGTGCTGGGATTACAGGCGAGAGCCACCTTGCCCAGCCATCCACTAATCTTAATCAAGTGACAATTTAGGAATTGTTCTCGTTGCTGCTTATTCTGCCCTTTTATACCAGCTTTGAGTAGTCTGGGCATTAATGAAACTGAATTTAGAAGTGGATGGAGACTACAACCCAGTATAGATAGATCTTTGAGGGAGAGAAGTATTTAGGTTACCTTTCTTTGTAAAAGTCTGTGCAATTTGAAGAATGTACCAAGATCTTTAGCCTCTGTAATGCCACTTTGTCAATGTTCTAATGCTTAATAAACTTTATTATTAATATGTAATATTTAAGAATTATTAACATCCTCTATCCGAAAATGGTAATGTATCAGGATAACGTAATACAGTATATTGCTTTCTGATGCGACTTTGGACAAACCTTTATCTGAATGGTTCTGAGCTAAGTACTATTTAATGAATTCCATGCAAAATCAGTTAATGTGCCATGCCAACAGTTTGAGGTCAAACCTAAAAATCACCTTAGGCAGCAACAGAACTATTAAGGATACCTGGTTCATGGAGAACCCCTGAAACTACATGCAAAAAATTGGGACAAAGGATCCAAAACATTTAATAATAAGAATGACCTGGAAATTTCTCAAAACTCTGGAGGTTCTTGGGTTAAGGTGTGTTACATTTTCACTTATGCTTCTCAAACCTTATCACTCACCCAATCTAGAACATCCAAAATAAAGGTATTTGAGAAACTAAAAGAATCCTTCCTTTTTGCACCTACCTGATTAGTGGTTAAGATGTGTATCTTGAGGCATTTCTGTTACAAAAGAAAGAAAACTGCATCTTAATCTACACATATCTTGATTCTGTAAATGCTCATTCTGTCCCCAATTCCACTTTTCTATGATTACCATCCTCAGCTCTAGATTAGGAATTTCTACTTTGTACTCCTGGCTTCAATTTATTTTTTTCCCATTTGGCGTTACAGAAAATCCAGATTATAAATTTGGCAGCAGATTTCTTATTCCTGTCTTGGGAATATGTCTTCACATGGGCACTTCACATGGGTAGTTCTGTCATCTACCCAAGTGGAGGTTCGAGAAAACTTGGTCAAGATATACTTCTAAAAAACACACCTTGAGTCCTTATCAGAGGTAGACTTACAGATACTGGGGAAGGGAGAGGGTAGAGATTTTGGCCTGTGAATAAAGGAGATGTCAGATTTTTAGAGTAAGGCTGCCAGCTTTTCCTAGTGGAAAAACTGTTAAAAAGGTCCTAAGATTACCATGACAATGTCAACCAAAGAAACAGGAATATATACATTTCTCTTCTCTGAAGACACAAACACACAAATCTTCCTGAGGACAGAGCACTACCTCTCCCCCAAGGCAAATGACAGAATTAAAAGGAAAAATGAGATAAATGGATATAGAGAAAATCTATCAAGTCCATGTATACATTTTCCCGTTGGTACAAAAAGGGTCCTTTTTCTGAGCTAAAGTAGCTGACTTGGGTTAGGAAATGTCATCTATCTATCTCTCTTCTAGCAGCCTTAGGGCTGATTATATGGAAAACTTCTTAGAATAAGGTTTAAGATGGCCAGTTGTGAGCACCCAAGAGGAAGCAGGGAACAATAAAATCATTAGGTTTCCAGTGGAAGACACAAGAATTTATAAGAAAGAATTTTAGGTGCCAACTAATGGCTAATAAATTGATGTCGCCCTTTTACCTAAAGACTAACCCAAGAAAATATACACATCTCTCCCTCCCTGTAAGTAGCCGCTCCAAGAATAAGCTATAAAATTCATTAATAACAGCTGACTTAGAGGGTGTCAACCATTCCATATAATTAAACATCTTATAAACTTGTTCTGCATGAGATATAAAGTTATCCTTCAAGGAAAAAATTATTTCCTAATTATATTCCTCTTATCTATCTTATCTATATCCTTTTCCATATACTACAATTCCTTTTTAGTAAGAATACAGGGGGATTATAACGTTTATTCAGTCTCTATATAAGCATAATATTCTTTAGCTCTATTTGCACAGATGTTGTAACATGTCAGTCAATCCTCACTAACAGGGCCTTCAGTTTGTCTGCCCACAGTCTGGCTATCTACATAAACTGCCATCACCACCACTTCCTTTTCCTCTGGCTGCCAGCTGCTTTCCCTTAATCATTTGTATCTGCAATAAAGGTTTGAAGAAATACCACTACTCTTAGAAGATGTGTAACAAATGCTTGTCATTTGTGCTTAATACCTTTCCCAGCCACTTGGGCCTCAACAAGTGTACATTTTACCAAAATTTCTTCAAACATGAAAACTTTGCTTTTTGCAAACATTTTCTTCAGTAGTGCATAACAAGAACTAGAATAATCGTTTCAAAGAACACTCTAATTTTAATTACCTAAATAATTAAAATGCCTAATTAAAGAAAATAAGGACAACATATTTAACAGATTGGGAGTTAGTTAATTCTTCAAGACCTTGGGTAAATCCTTTAACTGCTCTGGGTCTATTTCCTCATTTGAAAATAAAAGGTAACTGGCCTTATGTTCATTAAAGTCTCTTTAAAAATTCTAAATTCA
>RJWJ010049218.1:0-10321 GCA_004363605.1 Indri indri | reverse complement strand
CCCAGGACTGCTGGACCTCTCCTAAAGTGAAAGGTCATTTCACACTCACACCAATGACGTGTGAGAACCACTGTTGCTCCACGTGCTCACCAACATTGGATGTTATCAGTCTTCTTAATTTTAGCCATTCTGGTGGCTTTAATGTGCATTTCCTTGATAACTAATGATGTTGAACACTTTTTATATGATTACTGGCCACTTGTGTATCTTCCTTTATGAAGTGTTTGTTCAAATCTTATGACAGTTTTTAAAATTAGATCATTTGTTTATTATGGAGTTGTAGAAGTTCTTTTTATATTCTGAATGTAAGTCCTTAGTCATATATGCTTTGCAAATATTTTCTCCCAGTCTGTTGACAATTTATTTTCCTAAGGGAGTCTTGATAAGCAGAAATGTTACATTGTGACACAGCTCGATTTATCAGTTTTGTCTTTTATGGTTAGTGCTTCCTGTGTCCTTGTCTAAGAAACCTTCGCCCAAGGTCACAAAGATAGTCTTCCATGTTTTGTTCTAGAAGCTTCGTGTCCAGGTCTATGATTCATGGATATTCATATTTGAATAGGACATAGCCTCTGTTTTCCAGGAGTGTGCAGTACAGCTGCAGAAAGAGATTCCAGTGCCGTGGGATAGTCACCATGGCAGAGGATTGAGGAGATATATAAATGAGAGGCAGGAGTGCATAATGCCTTTATCACGATCCTGCAAACTCCTAGACCTTCAACTGCACCTGCTGTGCACCAAACATGACAAAAGATGCTGGGGAAGATAAAACAAATAGTGATCGTACCCAGTGCCTTTAAAGAGACCACCATCTAAAATAAAGGTGACAGCCAGGGAAGGTCACGAGCCTTGACCTCCAATCCATTAGAACTCCCACCGATTCTTTCATGGAACCTATCTAAGATGAAAGGTTATAATACTCTGAACGATAATATATTATTTCAATCTTCTTTTTATCATTTGAATGTAATAAGAAACCAAATGATAAACAAACACTCTGTTACAGATGGAATTGAAATCACTTCAAGCCCTGAAAAGGATCCTTGATGAGAAAAGCTTGGACACAACTGCTCTTGAGCACTAGGCAGACACTTGACTAACAAGCTTCTTGTTAGTGGCGAGCCCTGGGAGTCTCAGGACAAAGTCGTGTTAGGTCACCACGGACACCATGCACAAGGATCTGGGGAACATGAAATGGTCCTGGGCAAAATACTAGGCCAAGATCCTCACGAAATCTTAAAATGAAATCAAATCCCCAAACTCATTTCCAACCTGCTGCTCTTTTAGGCAATATTAATGAGCACATCTATGTTCTAATTTTTCAATAGGCTGCACAGTCACGAAGTCTGAGTTCAGGGCCCAGATGTTTATGTGAGGTTCCAATGGAAGTGGCTCACAGACTACTCAAGACAAGTAGCTTTACTCACAAGACAGACTCTGGGGACTTCAAATATTAATTCACTTCTCCATTTCCAACTTGAAAGTAAATTTAGATCTGCTTTATTCTACTAATGAGAAAGAAAGTGGTAATATTAGTGGGAAACTCAAGGTATAGGACTAATCTCTGGCAGGAAGATACAGGGAGGAACAGAGACTAGAGTCAGAAAGTCCCAAGTTCCAGTGCCAAATTTGCACATCACTGGCTTTGGCACTTTCCTTATCTACAAAATGGAGATAATCAAATCTAATTATGATTGTTGGAAAGACAAAATGAAATAATGTGGACACTTAGCATAAGCCTACAACTCTGAGTGCTCAAGAAACAGGAAATATTATTGTTAGTTAATGCCTCTGAAATCACACAATCTAACCCCAAATTAGCCAGCCAAAGATGATCTAGAAAATGCCTAATCCCTATCAGCCTTCTCAAACATGGGACCTTGCAGTGATCTGAAGAACAAGGCAATGGCAGATGGTTTGGGGACAGCCTGGTGATAGCACTCAAGTGATGACCACAGAAGAGTGCAGGATGGAAAACGGCAGACACCACACATTCCCAGGTATGGAAAACACATTCTGTTTCTCTCCACAACTATTTCTAGCCATAATTATACGGAGAGAAAATATATATTCGAAATTACACAAAATTTCTATGTGTCTGTCAGAAAAGTTTGGAAAAAATATAACTTTCTTTCCTACATCCCAGAGCAAGGGTAATAAGGCACCACCAAAAACTTTTCTTTAGAAAGCATATAGTGCAGTGGCTCATACCTGTAATCCCAGCACTTTGGAAGGCCAAGGTGGGAGGATTGCTTGAGGCCAGGAGTTCAAAAACAGCCTGGGCAATATAGTGAGACAAAAACAGTCTGGGCAATACAGTGAGACCCTGTCTTTACAAAAAATTTTAAAAATTAGCCAGGCACGATGGCATGCACCTGTAGTCCCAGCTACTCGGGAGGCTGAGGAAAGAGGATCACTTGAGCCAGTAGTTGAAGGTTACAGTGAGCTGTGGCTGCACCACTGCACTCCAGCCTGGGTAACAAGGCAAGATCCTGCCTCTTTAAAAAAGAAAAAAAAAAAGCATCTGCCTAAAGTAGGTGGATCCATTTTCAGTTTTAATCATTCAGAGGGAAGAATGAAAAAAAAAAGTTAAATAAGACCTGGTTCCTAAAAAGGTCATGGGATAGTGGAGGAGACAGACAAGCCAATGAGGACTCACTCTGGCTTGTTCCGGGTGCCTGGGAAGATGGACAGAGAGATGGATGATGCAGGGTGCTGTGCTCCACGCTCTTGGGCAGGTACCTAAAAGGCTTGTAGACTACCACGTGTACCCACCATGTGCTACAGGGATAAAATTTAATAAACAGTCAATACCCTTGGTGAGCACACCATTCAAAAGTGGTACCCAAAGCAAAGTCGAAGCTTGACTCCAATCATCCCAGGTCCTTTTGATTCATTCTTGGATAACCTTAAAAACCAACTCCTTTGCCTTACAGAAGTACTGCCTACTTTCACTAGTGCAAGTAGTGAGCAAGTAGGCTTATATGTACTTTGACAATTACATGAACTTTGACTATGGCCCTTCTCTGCATTCACCTTTCTATACTGAAGAGTACTGAGTTTCTCTAAGTCTGTCTTTATGTGTCAGTGGTTGTCAGGCAGGTGATTCTGTGGTGGACAAGCGCTGAAAAGTCCTATTCTGCCATCTTGCTGACGTCACTCCTCCCCTAAGTGAATTAATATCAGCCCTGAATCTTCACATTGTACCTTATACACTTAAAGTGAAACAAACATACAGAAAAGAAATGCTGGGATAAATCACTTGTCCCCATATATTGTTTGTTTTATAAAGAATTCTTTATTGGAATTTAATTTGCATAAACATAAAAAAAAGACCCCAGCTAGATTAGAGAATTGAAGGGACATACAAAATTAAGAAAGGGGTAAAGCAGGAAAGTGAGAAGACAATCTAAAAGGTTAATAAAATCCATATCCTATGGACAAAATCAGTGATTCCTACAATACCTAATCTAAACATGACAGTGAGGTAAGATGCCTCTCATTACAAAACAGCCAATGTAAAAAACAATCAGCTACAACAAAAAAGTAAAATTCTAAGTTTTGGCAAGTTATAGAAGGCTGCCAACTAAATGTGTCTTCCTTTTTTCCCTGAAAAGGAGGATTTGTTGACTCTTTATTGTAGACATCCTATGTTCATGGTTTGGAAGGCAATATTGTTAAGATGGCAAAACTCCCCAAATTTATCTACAGGTTCAATGTAATCTCTATCAAAATCCCAGTTGGCTACTTTGGAGAAACTGACAAGCTGATCCTAAAATTCATATGAAAGTGCAAAAGACCCAGAATAGCCAGAACAGTCTTGAAAAAGAAGAAGAAAACTTACTACAGAGCTACAGTAATCAAGATAGTATGGTGCTAGCATAAGTACAGATATATATGTACATACCAATGGAGTAGAAATAAGAATTTAAAAAAAAAAAAACCTTACATTTACTAATTTTCCACAAGAGTGCCAAGACCAATCAATGGGGAAAGAACAGTCTCCTCAACAAATGGTGCTGGGACAACTGGATATCCACACGCGAAAGGATAAAGCTGGACCCCATCTCACATGATAAACAAAAATTAAGTCAAAATGGATCATAGACCTAAAAGGAAAACCGAACCTCTAAACTTCCTAAAAGAAAATATAGTAAGCCTTCCACCTTAGGTTAGCAATGGTTTCTTATACATAACACCAAAAAGCATGTGATGAAAGAAAAAATAGATAAATCGGACTTCATCAAAATTAGAAACTTTTGTGCTGCCAAGGACACCATCAAAAAAGTGAAATGACAACACCAGAATGGGAGAAAAATTTTGCAAAGCATATATCTGGTAAGGAATTAGTATCCAGAATATATAATGAATTTACAACTGAACAATAAAAAGAAAATAAAACCCAATTTAAAAATTGGCAAAGAGTTTGAATAGATATACAAATGGCTAGTAAGCATATGAAATGCTCAGCATCATCAGCCATCAGGGAAATGCAAATCAAAACCAAAATGAGATGCTGCTTCACACCCACTAGGATGGCTATCACCGAAAGACAGACAACAAGTGTTGACGAAGATGTGGAAAAATTGGAATCCCTATACATTGACAATGGAAATGTAAAATGGTAAAGCTGCTTTGGAAAACAGTTTGAAAGTTTCTCAAAAAGTTAAACAGAAGTTATCATATGACCCAGCAATTCCACTCCCAAGTATATACTAAGAAAATTGGAAACGTGTTCCTATAAAACTTGCGCATGAATGTTCACAGCAGCATTATTCATATTAGACAAAAGGTGGGAACAACCCAATGCCCATCAATTGATGAATGGGTAAAGAAAACATAATACATCCACACGGTGGAATATTATCTGGCCATTAAAAGGAATGAAGTACCGATTCATGCTACAACGTAAATGAGCCTTGAAAACCTTCTGCTAAATGAATAAGCCTGACGTAAAGGGACAAACATTGTCCTTTTAGGTGAAAGGCATATTAAGTGTTCATTGTACTACTCTTGCAACTTTTCTGAAGGTTTGAAGTCTGTCCAAATAAAAACGTATTATACATCATGAATATAAAATAATAAAAATAATCTCTCATGGAGGGTTTTAAGGATTAACACATTAACTGCCAAGTGAGTTGTATTGAACTCCTGCTAGTTTTAAGCCCAGGGCCTTGTGAGGCATATGTAACTCACATGTGTCTTCACCTTGGGAGCCACAAGAATTATTTTGCAAGTTGCATATAACTCATGCACAGAAAGCAATAAAAAATAAATTTTTCATTAAATTAGAAAGGATCATTTTGTTTTCAAAGTTTTTATTCTATTTTCGTAATAAAACACTGTGGCCACAAGGAAAAAAAATTTTTCTAGTGTGGCAGTCAATGTGTTAAATGCAGAAATGGGTATAAAGCTCCTGGTACAAGGCCTTACATATCCACCAACGGTCACTGCTGTCACTGCCGCTCAGAGGAGTGGTGCCAATGCTGGCAAGAACCACAGGATGAAGCATGCATCATCGCTGGCTCTACTTTATTCATCCAACAAACGTTAATAAATGCCTAGTCTATGACAAGCATTGTGCTTGGCACAGTGACCATAAAAATGACTAAGATACAGTCCCTGCTCTAGAATATGCATGAATTACCAAACTTTCCTATTAAAAATGCATCTCTTTAATATTCGTCTCAGCTTTAAGGTAACCCCTAAGGTAAACAGTTTAGAATTTCTAAAAGCAATATGTGTCTGTGATATGCTCTGTTTACACATTTATTTACATTCTGCCTCATTCTAAAAAAGTATCTAAAATCAATTTTTTAAACACATACAATTCAACAACAAAAAGATAAAAAACAGGGTGAAGAGAAAATGAGGACTGTAATTAAATGAAACCTGGGGAAGGTCAAATCACAAAAATGTATGCCATGAAGTAGGTGCAATTATTAAGGGTAGACCACAGATTCAGCGCTAAGGTTCCTAACAGCTAAAACAAAAAGAAAAAGATGATAAGCTACAAGGTTCACAACGCCCATGAACCAATTCCTGGCATGGCCCCATGTGGGAAATTCTGAAGCATTATTCTTATTATTGAGCATTACTCTTCCCTGTGTTACATATGACAACACCACAGCACATGTATGTGGCTCATTCTCCAGTCTCTAGCTTTTCCTATTAGCCCCCCACTCTTTCATCCCTTTATTGGGCTTCAAATGGAGATGTGAAATGCCCACCTAAGGATCAGGTCAAAGACTCCCACATCTTTGCAGGCGGCTCCTCATCCAAAGCCCAGCTGGGTATCACAGGCCCACCTGGTCTACTCATTTCTCTGCAGCTTTGACTCACTCAAGAGATTTCTTTATATGCCTGTTTCCCACAAAACTCCTCTCTCCTAAAGACAAAGTGGCATGCCATATCCCAGACTCTGGTTCAACTAGAAATGTCTCAGTTCCTTCTCTCTCCTTTTCCTTCTCCAATAAGGAGCTTGACTTTCCTCCTTCCCCATCCAGCAATTTCTTTGTGAAACCGTGAATTCCCCACAAACCATCTCTGAAAGCCAGGCACCCTGCTGGCAAGACTGAACTGTTTCAGCCTTAGCTAGGCTGCATTCTTAGTACTTTCCCCCTTCTATGTTAAAAAGCCTTTCCTGAATCTCCCCATCCCTCTGATTTTGAGCTTAAATTGACATAAAAGTTCTGAGATTGTAATTATTATGTGCATATCTCCCAGGTTTTTGCTGGGTTTCCTTAGCAACAGCTTCATTAAGGAAATGCATCAAAAATTTTAAAGAGGCTATTCTTACATCTGAACGAATAGCCTGCATAAAATCTAAACGGCTTTGAAGAGAAAATTAACCAGGGACAAAGAGGTTGCAGGTCTTAGTCAATAGTATCATGAGACAAAATGTATTCAAACGGCTCAGAATCATTCCTGAACATTAGGTTTATAGGATGCGAGGGGTAGTGGATTGACTATACATTGATCCTAGAGTATGTTCTCAAGTCTGGTATGGTCAGATTTTTTTTCTAGTTTTTCAAACAATTCCTTACTACCACTTTCTCTTACTATCGATTGCCATTTTCTACTAAGAATTAAAAAAATTAATTTCAATAATTTGGGCTGTTTGGGGGAAACTACATGATTCAGTTCATAGAGCTTAGATTTTAGAATCAAAACAAACTAGGTGTAAACAACACACAATGGTATTTATGAGATAATCCTGGGTATCCAGCAAACTCTCCTGTCTCATCTCTAAAATTTCTCATCTCTAAAATTGGGCACAATAAACTGCTTAGCAAAGTTGTCACGATGATTATGGCCAATATCTGTAAAGCACCTAGTTAAATGCCTGCAAGGAGCTGGCTGCTTAATTAGTATTATGAGTAAGTTTCATCTTATTTGGTAATGAAGAGGCTTTGCCTTTTTGTCATCTTTGTGTGGTAACAGAACTTACTTTACTGAGATTATACCACTAGAGCAGCCTCGGCTAGAAAATTCCCCAGGTCAACATGGCAGGGCATGTTCTTTTCCTTTATAGAATTGATCAAATTTGTAATTACCTATTTTTATGTTTATCTGTTCAGTACCTGCTCCCCACTCTAGACTTAAGCTCAGTCGGTGCAGGACCATGTCTGTTTTGTTGCCCACTGCATATTCGAGGCTAGCAGACAGCCCCGCACAGTGCCTCGGCCTGGCCTCGGTGTGGAACGTGACTGAAGGGAAGAGAGATCAAGCACACTTCCCAGAGACCCCTTCCCCTCTGAAATTACGGTCTGACTCTGGACAAGTTACACAGCCTTGCTTTAGCCTGGAGTTCCTTCTCTGTAAATAAGAATAACTGCAGTTGGAACACAGAATTAAAAGGATTAAAGGAAATAGCCCAAATTCACAGCCTAGTAAAGCGTTGGTTAATGGGACCTCAACAAACAGGAGCTGCCTTTATTCCTTTGATACATTACCAATGAGGCGAACACATCTACTGAATGCTTTGTATGTGCCAAGCAGTGTGTTTAGCACTTTGTATGCATTATTATACCATTTACAACTTAAAACAACTCTAGAAGTGAAAATCACCGTTCCCATTTCACAGATTTAGAAACAGGCTAAGGAGGTTACATAACTATTCCAAATCACTCAGGGAGGAAATGGTGACTCAGACCTCAATCTGGGGTGCCAAAGTCCATGCTCCTTCCATCACCCTCTCCCTCACCATGTGCCTGTAAAATCTACATGTGCAATACACAAATTCATAGAAAGCCAGTTATTAAATGAAACGTGTGCTGCCATTTGTTAATCATAGATAATTATCATAAATTACTCACCAAAACAACTAAAGAAAAGACAGGCCAATCTGTGTCCCTGAACACAAAGAGGGGAATTCTGTACTGAATTCTATAAAGTGAAGAAACCCTTTCCAATACCACTAAATCCAAATGTATTATTTATCAGTTTTTATGTGTGCACAGGGATTCTTAAAGCAGAAGGAACCTGTAATAATCATATCTCAGCTCCTTTCAAAATTTCCATATTAGCCAAAATCATTTCCAGGAACAGATATAACACATCAATTCTACAATAGAACACACTTGATCAAGAACCAAAGGCTGGTTCTATTTCAGAAAAACTACAGGCCCTTCTTTTTTATTTTTATTATAAAATCCCACCAGAACTCATTATTTTGCTGCCTGCTCATCTGGCAAACAAACATGGAGATGAGTCAACAAAAGCAAAGGATCGTGTCGGGGAAACTCAAAAGGCCAGGAAGCCACGTCTGCACCATCCCCACACGGTGTTTCCAGCATGTCTCTGCTGACCTCTAGTGGTCCATGTGGAAGACTAAGCAAACAGCAAAGGAAGGACTGTTCCAAACAGCAACAAATTCCCACAGATTTTAAGTGAAAACATTTTATTTTATAAAATATGTGTATTTATATACCCACCTGTGAAAACAGCTTTGCAGCAAGCCCAAATTTTCAACATTAATATGCAAAGGCAACTCCAGTCGCTAAGGGCAAATAAGTCTCAAAGTCCTCCCTGCACCAGCTGCCAACCAAACTGTCTGCAATTCTATAGCTTCAGGCCTTTTAAGGATCCATTTGAAAGGCTCTGTCACAAAGGTGTCCCTCTAAGCCCTATAACCTGATAATAATCCTTGCCCATCGCAGTCACTCATAGGACAGGCACTAAAAACAGAACTGGACATGAAGTATCTCATCTAAACAAGTCCTTCTAAACACCATTATCAGTTTATTATTCTACCACTTCACAGAGAACGATATGCGGAATCGGACACACCAAGTGCTTTTGCCCAGGGTTATGCAGCTAAAAGGTGGCAGAGGTGGGCTTCGAAGCCAAGCCCATGGGACTGCTCCCCAGCTTGGATTCCACAAGGACTCTCTCTTGCCTACCTGGTAAGGTCCAGCATTCTTTACTTTTATGTATGATCTTCAACAGGTCCTGACCCAACCTGCCTTTGAAGCATCTTTCCCCTCACTGTCCCTCACAAACAAAACCACTCTGGCCCCAGAATTACTTCTGGCTCCCCAGACACTCAGTGCTTAGCCCCAGCCACACATTTGCACCCCAGCCCCTCAAAGCTGCAAAGCTAATAAGAGGCTAAGTTATTTCTCCCAATCAAAAAAATGTTAAACAACAGCAAATTCTCAATTTTGAAAGTAAAATACCACAAAATAAAGAAGTAAAACATACAAATAACCACATTAATAAGGATATCAAGTTAAGACTCCAGTTTTTATCATGCCATACTGAATCCTAGCATAGCAAAATAAGCTGATCACTAGTGAATGAATTTCACAAGACTGTATTAACTCTTCCACTTAGAGGCGCGCATACACTCACCTGTCGAAGATTAATGTAAACTGCATTCTGAAGAAACTCTGAGGCTTCCATGCTCCGCTTCTGAATTGCAAGGACACGTACCGCTTTGACACACGCTTCCAATTCAATCACTCCAGCATTCTTATACTGTAGGATATAAAGGAGGAACCTCAGTCAAACAAGAAGAGTGAAGATGTTTCTGTCATATTCTGAAGGCTGCACCACTGGGACTCAATAACTCTGTAACAGCAATTCCCCAAGTACAAGGCTTCGCATAACCCAACCCCACCCCAAAAGATGAGAATTTGTCTTTGATAAAGTCTATCATTCATGGGGGCAAAAGAATGGGACTGAGTGAACCCACAAAAATATGTATGCATTCATTAAAATGACACAATCACAATAGTTTGCTATTTTGCAGAATTTCAAAATATTATCAGGCCGGGCGCGGTGGCTCACGCCTGTAATCCTAGCACTCTGGGAGGCC
>RJWJ010049217.1:0-10318 GCA_004363605.1 Indri indri | reverse complement strand
GATGCAGCAGAAATATTTAGACAATATTTGATATTTTTTCATGATTAAAAGCTCAGCAAGTTAGGAATTTCAGAAGAGAGCATCCTGAATCTGATAAAGGGCACTCACAAAAATCCACAATAAATATCATACTTAATGATTAAGGCTGGTTGCTTTCCCTTAATATTGGGAAGAAGGTGAGGATGTTTGCTGTCACACTTCTGCTCAACATTGCACTAGATGTGCTGGACAACATTGCAGTGGATGTGCAATAAAGCAAATAAAAGAAATGAAAGGGATACAGATTGCAGAGGAAGAAGTAAAACTGTTTCTTCACAGATGAAATTTAAATGTATAAAGAAAATCCTAAGGAGCCTTGAAAACAGCTGTTAGAACTAATAAGTGAGTTTAGCATATTCTCAAGGTATCCAATAGTCAATTATATTTCTATATCCTAGTAATGAAAAATTAGAAATTGAAGTTTTTTGAAATGCCATTTGCAAAGGATAAGAAACAAAATACTAAGGTATATAATTAACAAATTATGTATGGGATTTATACACTGAATTCTATAAAACATTGCTGAGAGAAATTAATGAAGTTATAAAATGAAAAATATACTGTGTTCATGGACCAGAAGACTCAATATTGTTAAGATACTAAGATGGCCAAATTCATATGTGCTATGAGTGTATAATACATACTGGATTTTGAAGACTTTGTTTGAAAAAAGAACATAAAAGATCTCAATAATTTGTTGTATTGATTACATCTTGATACTCTAATATTTATGATATATTGGGTTAAATAAAATTTAATTCTGTGAATACAAATACCTTTTTAAAATATTTTCAAAACCAATTATAAATACTTTATTTAAAAAACAACTATAAAAAAGTTTCAAATGACTCTTGGCTTTTTAAGGAATAATTAATACTAAAAACTAAGAAGTCAAATTTTCTCTAAAATTAAAATTGGCATTACTCTGTGAAATGTATAACTTTAACCCACTCTTTTATTTATTTATCTATTTATTTTTATTTTTTTTTTTTAGAGCTAGCGTTTTGCTCTGTTACTCAGGCTGAAGTGCAGTGGCATCATTATAGCTCACTGTAACCTTGAACTCCTGGGTTCAAGCTAGCCTTCTGCCATAGTGTCCCAAATAACTGGGACCAGAGGTGTGCACCACACCTGGCTGGCTGTTTTTTTCTTATATTTTGTAGAGACGGGGTATCGCTGTGTTGCCCAGGCTGATCTCAGTCCCCTGGGCTCAAGTGATCCTCCCACCTCAGCCTCCCAAAGTGCTCTGATTGCGGGCGTGAACCACCATGCCCAGCCAACCAACTATTTTAAATTGAATCTCTAACTCTTGTTAGGGCATGGAGAAAGAAGTAATCATGATTGTAATCTTTTCTGATTTCCAGATTACATCTCTTTTTGTGTGTGACTCATAAGCTTGTTATTATCGTAGGGAAATAGAAAAAACAATCCCTGAAGCATATCTTTTTTTCAGGTTAAAATCGGCTCGAGATGTTGTTTCTAGGACCGGTCATTCATTGGCTCTTGGTTGTTTGCATCGTTATGTTGGTGGTATAGGCTCAGGACAACATTTGAAGACCAGTGTCAGCATTTTATTGGCACTAGCACAAGATGGAACATCCCCTGAAGTCCAGGTACAATAGTATTGATTTTTTTATTATGAAAATTTTATGTAAAATTTTAGGAAAATGATTTGTACTATAAAATAACAATGATTGTGGTAAGTTGTTAGGAAAAATGTATTAGGGTCTTATTTGTAATAGTGTATAACAAGATTTTGATTTTCAACCTAATCTTAAAGTCTGTCTTATTCTGAGACTTTAACTCATTCACGTACTTTCCTTCAAACATATTTATTATTCTTTGTACTTGTTTCCTCTTTTTTGCATTTCCTTATGTTTGTTAGATTGATCAAGTTTTTTTTTTTTTTTTTTTTTAATAACCATTCTTCTCTCCCTCTCTTCTAATAACCCAACTCCGGTTCTGGGTCATTGGCTGAATCTTCAAGTACACTCCTTGAATTTTTTTGTTTTTGTTTCTTCTCCTTAAACATTTTATATATAAATAAATATAACTACAGTGAGGGTCAAGAGTGCATGTGAAAATATCCTGCTTTCTTGATTTGCCACTTCACATTGATATGCCTAAAAATATTAAAAGTATATGCATTTAATAATTCAATATACTCTATTCCTTACAACTAAAATAAAATTATATTTTATTCTAGACTTGGTCTCTTCATTCACTTGCTTTGATTGTGGATTCCAGTGGCCCAATGTATCGTGGATATGTGGAACCAACATTATCTCTAGTTCTTACCTTGCTGTTGACAGTTCCGCCTTCACATACAGAAGTTCATCAATGTTTGGGTAGATGCTTGGGGGCTATAATAACTACTGTTGGTCCTGAACTACAAGGTAAGTAAATTCATCTTAAATTTTAAAAACTAGGCAGATAATTACTATCTTTAAGTTTCCTGAATGTCTTTATCACATTACTTAAAGAAATTTTGTAATAATAGTAATAGTTGCCTTGCACTGAATACTTGTGATGTACCCAAAGGCCTGGCACTCAGCATTTCTTTACATGTGCTATTTTATTTAATCCCTACAACAAACTCATGACATGACAGCGTTTTTCAAAGTTCTGAGCAGAGAAATCATCTCTAAATGAAATTTTACTGGGAGCCTCGTGAAAACAAAGATAAAAATGGAGTTCCTTTGACCTGGCATGCCACCCTCTGTTTTCTTGGACTTTTGCTTCACTCTTTTGAACTCTAAGGATTAGAAACATAGTTTGAAAAACCAGAGGATAAGACAGATAATGTCTTATTTTTCTATGAGGAAGCACGCTCAACGAAGATAAGTAACTTGCGTATAGTTACTCAACTAATGAATGGGACATTTATGATCCTAAAGCCTGTGTTCTTACCACTCAATTCCACTGAACTAATTCTACTAATGGTTAAATTAAACATTAAAGTCATCAGATTTTGTGAATGCATCCTGAATATGTAAACCATTTTCTTTTCCTCTCTGTCATTTACTATATGCTTTCAGTGGATCAATCTTTTTATATGCATTATCTCATTTAATTCTGACAACAATCCAGAGATAGGTATTATCTCCATCTTACAGATGAAACACTGAAGTTGAGAGAGGCTAAGAACTTTTCCAAGGTTATATATATCTAGCTGGTAAGTGATTGGAGTCAAAGGTGAAGCCCAGATCAGTCTCCTTTGCCTGTGTTCTTAATCCCTGTGCTATGTTGCCTCCATTTGGAGAAAGATTTTAAAGAAGAAATAAAAGGACCTAAGGAAGACTGCCAGGAAATGAAAAATATGTGATTTAAACATGTCTCTTTCTTGAACCCAGTGTCCTTTTTGGGAAAGTGAGTCCTCTTTGGGAAAGTGAGGATAGTTCATTCTTCCTGTGAATGTCACAGGGATATGAAGAGAATAAATATGCACCTGTAATTAAGCATAGGTGTTTACCAGCTGTTTTCTGAAACAATGATAAGGCTGGGGCAGGAGGCTCTCTTGAGCCTGAGTTCCAGGCTGTGATGCGCTTTGATCGTGCTATGAATGGCCACTAAGTTAGCCTGAGCAAGTTAATGAGACCTTGTCTCTGAAAAAAATAAAAATAAAAAGTAACTCTATGTGATACTATGATTTCTTTGTTTGGTCTTTATATGCTTATAAAATTATTTTATTTTACAATAGTAAAAGGTTTTAAGTCCCTTATATTTGGCAATTAAGAAATTCTTATATAGAGAGTGTATATTATTATAATTTATTTTCTCTATCTCTAAAAATTGCTATTAATGTTGTTAGAAAAATAATATTTGAAATTATTGTATAATAGAAGTGATAATATTGATTGAACAGAGAACCAGAGAATGAGAAATCTTCTGGCTCTTTCAAATAAAACAATGATAGTTTTTAAGGATAGTATAATTTGTCAGGGAATAAATATAAATCTAGCTAAATCTAAGAGAGACACATTATTGTCATCTACACACAGTTGTATTTTGAAACCATTTCTGCAGACTTTGCAGATTTTTGTTTTTGAAACAATCTGAATAATAATTGGAAGGAGAAGCCTGGGCAACATAGCAAGACCCTGACTCTACAAAAAAAAAAAAAATAGCTGGGTATGGTGGCTCATGCCTGTAGTTGCAACTACTTGGGAAGATTGCTTGAGCCCAGGAGTTGGAGGCTGCTGTGAGCTATGATTACACCACCATACTCTAGCCTGGGCAACAGAGCAAGACCCTATTTCAGAAAAATAAATAAATCATTGGAAGGCGGGGTTATTCAGAAGATAATTATTTACTAGCAATATTTTTGATGAAACTAATAGAATGATTTTATTTTATATTTTCTTTCATTTTGCTACTAGGGAATGGAGCAACAATTTCTACAATTCGTTCCTCTTGCCTGGTGGGTTGTGCAATAACCCAGGACCATTCTGATTCTCTTGTTCAGGCAGCTGCCATATCTTGCCTTCAGCAGCTTCACATGTTTGCACCACGACACGTCAATCTATCTAGTCTCGTTCCTAGCCTTTGTGTAAGTATAATGCTGGTCCAGTCATTGATTTATATAGGGAGCTCCACATTTCTTTCCCAAATGACCAAATTGGACCAAAACAAAAAATGTAAGTTTCCTGGATTGTGAATTCTAGTGTTTCAGCTTCAATAGTCATTTTTGTCTTTCCTATTTAGAATTTTATTTCCTAAAGCTTGATTGATAACTTCTGAGAATCTGTTGCTACCATTGCAATTGTTAATTTATTTGTTCAACAAATATTTATTGATAGCTTGTTATATGTCAGGAACCGTGGAAAGTACTGGAGGTACATTTGTGCCTGAGACAAGAGGAAGTCTCTGTCATAATGAAACTTACAGTTTACAAAGGAAAATGTACAGCAATAATTATTTACAAATAAGATAAGTGCTACAATAGGCTATAGGAGAGAGAGAGAGTGCATGTAACAGGCAGGCCTATCAGAACCTAGGAATTCAGAAAGATTTTCCTGAAAAAATCATATTTAAGGTGTGATTTGCAGGATAAATAGGAATTAGTTTGCAGGAGGGTATGATATTGGAGTAGACAGCATTTACTTTTAGTCAGAGGGAGAAGTATGTAAAAGGCCCTAAAATGGGAGGGAGTGTGATACATTTAGAACCAATTAGTATGGTTAAGGCTGAGAGAGAGGGGGGAGATGCAGGCCAGAGGGGAACACAGTGAAGCTGGACATTTAGCCAGGTGACACATCATGCAGACTTCCTAGGTATATTAAAATTTTGGACTTTATTCTACAAGCGATAGGAAACCATTAAAAGGTATTCTGCAGGGAAGTAACATGATCAGATTTGCACTTTTTGCATTTCATTCTTGCTGCATGATCGAGAATGGACTCAACAGGGTAAGATTATGGTATTGTAGGAGGAAGATGATAATGATTTCCCCTAAGTTGGTAATAATGGGAATGGGGGAAAATAGATGGATTTGAGTGAATTGAGGAGGAAGGATTGACTGTTGATTAATTGGCTCTGGGGGAGGGGGAGGGGAAAGAAGGATGTGGCTCAGGTTTCTGATAGCATTATAATGTAATTTCCTGAGATTGGCAACATTGGAAGAGGAGAAGGTTGGGAAGAGTGGGTATCATTAATTCCATTTGGGACATGTGGATAGTTAGTTACATGGGCCTGGAGCTCAGAAAAGAGAGGTCTGGTTAGAGAGGTAAACTTGGGAGGCATAAGCATTTAGATGGCAAATAAAAACTTAGGAGTAGATGAGATCACCAGGGAGAGAGTGCTGAATGAGGAACCCAACATATAAAATTTAGAAAAGAAGAAAGGCAGTTAGCAAAAAATATGCAGAAGCAGTCAGAGAGATTACAGGAAAATAGAGGTTGTGTTGTTCACAGAAGCCAAATGGAGTGGTGTTTTTGGAAAAATTGACAAGCTGATTCCGAACTTTGTGTGCAAATGTAAAGGACTTTTAAAGACCAATGAAGTTGGAGAATTTGCTATACTTACTTACTGTCAAGATTTAGCATAAGCTCCAGTTAAGAAAGACAGTGTAGTATTGCAAGTATAGACAAATAGAACGCTATTAATAGAGCATCCAGGGTTGGTTTCACACATGTACGGTCATATAACTTAAGATCGTGGTATATGGTAGCACTACAATTCAGTGAGGAAAGGATCATTTTTTCAATAACCATAGGGACTGCAAGATACCATTGGTTGTTCTTTGCATCACTAATATGACAGATGTTAAAATGAGAAAGAAACATAACACCTGAGAATCACTGAAATGGAGCTTCCGAAAATATTTTGTAAATTACAAAATGTTTTATTTCTTTTACTTTGTCTCTGCTAGTCAGCATTTGTTGAGTATATCCTCTTAGCTACAATTCTCTGTAATTGTTATTAAATTAAATTTTTGTGGTGTTCTGTTTCATATGTTTTGTCATCTGAGTCTCACAGCAGTTGTGTAAGACAGGTAGGGTGGACATTGTCCCCATTGTACAGATAGAAAGGCAGAAACTCCAAGAGACTAAGTGATTTGTTCTTCCCATTTGATATGACCATATTTAAGCTTTTGAATTATAGAGTATTTGAAAGTTCTAAAATGCCTTTATTTTCAGGAACAGAAGTAAATAAAACATTTTATTGATAAAAATCTGTCAGATTTTTCTCCCGTTAGTCATATTTTATTTTTCCTAATACTTTGTGTAAATTTCTTGCTCTAAGAATTTCATGCAAGTGTGTCTTGAGTTATAAATGCTATATTAAATAGCAAAAAAATACACTAACATTGTGAAGAGGGAATGTATTCCATATTAACTATGCTCCTCCATCCCTATCATTTGTGGCTGGGATTTTTTCTAAAATATATTACTTCCTTGCTTAAAAAGCAGCACATGGAACATAATTTAACATTTTTTTTGATGAGTCAGAGTTATAATAATGATAATAGCTAACATTTATTGAGCAGTTGTTATTACTGTGTGCCGGCTACTGTTGTGTTTTACTTGCATTAACTTATTTTCACTACATTCCTGTGAAGAATTACTGTTCTTATTTTACACATGGAGAAATCAAGGCACAGAGAAACTAAGTAACTTGTCTAAGGTCGCACAGGAATAAGTGACAGAACCAGGATTCAAACCTAGTCTAGGACTTGTTCTGAGTTCTTAATTATGCTGTCCTGTGTGTTATATTTTACTTTGTCTATTACACTGAACTATATTGATTCTTTCAGAGACTTTTCAGATGAAAGATATTCTGAACCAAAAGGCCCCATTTTGTAATTCTTTTCAGGTGTTTATGTTTGCTTGGTTTTATTTTTTCATTTTAATAAATAACTCCTTCGCTTTAATTCTTACTGTGTACTTAGTCTCCTAACTTTTCATTCACTACATTTGATCTCCGCATACTTAAAAAATTTAGATGACAAAGTTTAGTCAGACCATGTGTAAAATAAACTGTGCAAAAGATCCTTCTGGATTTTCATATAAGTGTATTTTATGAGCTTTCATGCATAGATCTTAGGACGGTTATCTTGGCTACTAACATATTTTTTGTATATTGGTGTTATTTTGCCAAAAGGCCATTATTTGACTATATTTTAAATAGCTGAGTTTGTTAAATGAAGAGCATCTTCACAAATAAGATATTAATGTATATTCATTAAACAAATGAGATTAAAGAAGTACAGCTTTTTTTAAAAAATTGAGTAAAATTGTTATGGTTTACAGGTTCACTTATGTAGTTCCCATTTGTTACTTCGACGAGCAGCTGTGGCATGTCTTCGGCAACTCGCTCAAAGAGAAGCAGCCGAAGTATGTGAATATGCCATGAGCCTAGCCAAAAATGCAGGGGACAAAGAGAGCAGTGGTGCTAGTAAGTTTTTGGTCAATATTCTTTTTTGTTTAAATACTTTTATGTTTCAAGTGAGTATTATTTATTAAATAACATTTTTGTGTTGAAATGTGGGCAAATTTCTTGTTCTTCGAAATAAGACCATTATCACTTGAAAAATTCCAGTGTAGTTTTCCTTCATAATTTTGCATTTTTACTTTTAAAAAATTTTGCAGCTAAAAAAACTAAATAGCATTTATTATCAGAATACTTCTTCCATCCCTTCAGGATGTTTTAGCTATATAAGGGATGAATAACTCCATGGATATTGCCCTGTATCAACTAATAGCCTTTTGAAAAGAGAAATTATATGTTTGGGGGGCATGTGAAAACTTCCAGTTTTTGATGGTAGTTAACCTTTATGATATAATTTTTCCTCTAAAAAGGTAAGGCCAAAGTAGCCAATAAAACTATGAAATGTCAGTAGATGTTTGGTAGCAAAAGGTTGATCTTTGCCTTCTTAGGTTTTTTCTGCTCTTTGTGTATTTAAGCTATATTTAAGTATAGCTTGAATTCATAGCTGGTCTTGTTATCTCTAGGGATAGGTGGTTTGGAAACAAGAGTTCTGAGCCAGTACAGCGGCTTATGCCTGTAACCCCAGTACTTTGGGAGGCCAAGGCAGGAGGATTGCTTGAGGCCAGGAGTTTCAGACCAGCCTGGGCAATATAGCAAGACCCCATCTGTAAAAAGATTTAAAAAATTTGCTGGGCACAGTGGTATGTGCCTGTAGCATTAGCTACTCAGGAGGCTGAGGCAGGAGGATCGCTTGAGCCCAGGAGTTTGAAGTTACAGTGTGCTATGATTGGGCCACTGCATTCCAGCCTGGGCAATAGAGTAAGACCCTGTCTCTAAAAAAGAGTTTAATTCTCAGAGATATTTCCCCCTATAATGAGAGAAAATTTTTCCTTATAAGACCTTGCTAATGCTTCTAATGCCTGGCAGCTGCTTGGGTACTAAGAAGCAAGATACAAAAATAACTTCAGTTTTAGCATAGTATAATAAGAGCTCTCCGTTAACAAACACACTGTATTGTAGAATGTAAAAGAATTTTTTTATAAAAGTGTAACAGTAGCCATTACTGCTTTTTGGAGAGAAAATAGCACCAAAAGTAATTACAGAACTCTTCTGAATATGTATAAAATTTCACAACCTCTACATGTCAGTCACCATAATCAAAACTGAAACTACTCAGGAGGCTGAGACAGATTGGGTGAACCCAGGAGGTCAAGTCCAACCTAAATAACATAGCGAGACCCTGTGTCTCTAAAAAAAAATAAAAAATTGAAAGACTAAGATAGGGAAAAATATTTGCAAAATACATTTATTTTATGTATTAATGTGCGTGTTTATTTTAATAAAATATAAAAAATTGTAAAGCTTTTACAAATAAGTGTGTTCGGGGTCTCTGAGATGGCTCCCACATTTGATGATGTGCTAGGAGGACTCAGCATATGGAAATATTCATGGCTATGTTTATTATGACAAAAGGATACAAAGCAAAATAAGCAGAGAAAAGGTGCATGGGATTAAGTCCAGAGGAAATGAGGCACAAGCTTTCAAGAGTCCTCTCCTTATGGAGTCACACCGGGCACACTTAATTCCTGAGCATTGAGTTGTGATAACGTGTGAAATGTCCTCCAGGGAAGCTTATTAGAGACTTAGTGCCCAGCGTTTTTATTAGGAGCTGGTCCTATCGGCATGGGCTGTCTGGCACATACCAAAAGTTCAGAATCTCGGAAGGAAAACAGGTGTGTAGCATAAACTACAGTTTAGGTACAGCAAGTCACTTGTATTGGGAATTAATGGTGGGAAATCTCCAAAAACCCAGTTTCCCAGACACAAGCCAAGGACTAACCTTGCAATCAGGCTTTACTAAGGTGGTCTCAGGCCTGCTATGTTAACTCTTCTATATCTGTAAAAATCACTACAGCACATAAACAGCATTTTATAAAAGAAAAAATACCAACAAATGAAATATCTTTAAGCTGTAGTGATTAAAAAATCTCAAGTTACTGCAATCATAAGGTATCATTTTCTTCTATAAAACTGATCAAGATTAAAAATAATGATTAGAACTAGTGTTGGAAGAATGTATGAATAAAAGAGAAATTTCTTACACAGCTGATGGAAGTGTAAAGTCATACACATTTTCTGGAGGGGTTTTTGGCAGTGTATCCCTAAAAATTTTAAACTGTGTTTACCCTTTGACCTAGCAATTCCCCTTTTAGGAATTCATCCTCAATGGTTGATTAGTTAATGTTCTTTTAATTCATTGGCTTGCTGTGTGACCATTAAAATTCACACTGTAGAGGTAAAATTATTGATATGGGAAATAATCTCTATCTACTACTCAGTAAATAAAAGG
>RJWJ010049216.1:0-10320 GCA_004363605.1 Indri indri | reverse complement strand
GTGTTAAAAATAGTAACAGAACAGAAATATACTTCCAACAAATCATTCCAACAGATGGGACTTAAAACATTTATTGTCCCCCTCTGGTCTGGGACTTTTCAAACACTGCATTTCCAGCCGGCCAGACTGGGAGCTATTTGATAGTACCTCTCTGACCAATTACATACTAATTAAAAGACCTCGGTGTGGGCTGGAGGTAGCAGCTTTGCATATGGACTTTAATTACTAGGCCCTGGTTTTGCCAAGAAAACACAAAGGGCTTTTCTGGCTGGATGCTGAGGCTTAGAATGAACATATGGCCTGCGTGGGAGGGGAGGGTTAGAGTGTAATCCTAAACAGGAAGTGGAGTTATTTTCCCCCCTGTAATCTCCTGGAAGTAAGTATGTACCAGGGTTATCCAAAATCCCTGATTCAGTGCCCGGAACAAAGGACATCCTGAGTGGGCAGTGAGCTGCCAGCCTGGACACATCATTCAATTCTGGCCCATCTCTGGATCGAAATTCTTTCTTGCCCCTCTGGCCATTTCTTGTTTTTTTGGATCAGAATCTCATGTCTCCTCCTAGGTCTCGCAGAGGTTGGGGTGGCCCAGCACTAATTTGTGGCTACCCAGAATCCATTCTCCTGCCCCTTGGTGACACCATTCCAGACTCCCCAGTGCAGGAGGCTCCAGATGAGAAGCAGGTGGCCCAGTCCTAACCAATGGGCACAATTTAATCCCTCTGGCCACAGCATTTGGTTCAAGGATGGGCATTTGACCTGAACCAGTATGACCAACATGACTCCTAGGATGTGCGCGGGAGCTCACACTTGGGTAGACATGTTTTTCACCCAAGCTGGGGGTTAAAAAGTGATATCTGGAGCTATGGCAGTCATCTTGATGCCACAGGGAAGAACGGAGCTGAAAATGGAGACAAACCAGGGAAAGCAGAGCTGAGAGAGAAAAAGAGGGAAACCAGAGCACCAAGAAGAGCATTTGAGGTCCTGGATCAAGCCGTTCCTGAATAAAACCATTCACAACTTTTCAGTATCATAAGCCAACAAATTCCTTTTATGCTTAAGCTGGCTTCAGTCCGGCTTTCTGTCCATTTGCAACTAAAATCATCCTATCTGGTAGAAATAAGCCTGGGAGGCAGGAAGTTAAAACAACTCTTCAACCCTACAGGGAGCCAGTCTGCAAAGAACACACTTTGTACAGCCTCTGTGGACTCATCGAGATCTTGGCTCAGAATCAAAGAATTCTAGAGGTGGAAGACACCTCGAGGACAAAACATCCTGTTCAACCATCATTGCTGACTTTCTTTTTCTAAACAGGTATGTACATGAAGTCCCAGGGAGGAAAGACATCACACGGTAAGCAAGAAACCATCTCTTCTTCCGAGCGCTACCTCAAGGCCTTGTATAATATGTGGTTGTTGCTCTATAAAACCTTTCTTTTTTTTTAAAAAAAAGTTCATTTGTTTCTTTTTTTAACTGTGACTATTAGAAAATATGAAATCACATATGTAGCTTGCATAATATTTCTACTTGTCATCACTGTTATAGATTTGTCATTTGGAATACTTCAGAATTAAAACATTTAAATATTTTAAATAAAACCTTTTTGACCGAACATTACGATCCAGTCACCAATAATTAACCTCTCTCTCAAACACGCAGCTAACGTACCAGTCATCTTCTCTTATCTCTGTATGGCAAATACCTCTCCGGAAAAATTCCTGAATGCATTACCTTCATCTCCTACACCACTCTCTCTCTCTCCTTCCTTCTCTCTCTGCTCGACACTAGCCTCTCACTTCTTTCTCTTCTCCATTTTGCCTTTCACTTGCTCGAAACCCTTTCTTTACTTCTTAATTTGATTCCGCATTGCCTACAGGCACTTAAGAATCTACACCTTGTTGGTTTCTCTTTCCTTTAACTTCCACCTCAAGCCACGAGCTAGTTCGCCCATCCTCACCCATCCTTTACCTGTCTTTGCAGGTAGCTTGATTGTATTCAAAACAGCTACAGCTTTTTACACCCTGCCCCGAGCAAACACACACGCAACTAAAATCAACTTCTCACAACTGAGTTATCAACATCTTTGGGACAGTCAAGAGACATTTCTCCCTAGGATCTGATCTCACAGCCACCTGAAATGTTTTTGCACGGTGCAGGATGGTGGCGGAAAGTCAGTCTAACGGTCTATTCCTTGCCAATTCCTTCTAGGACATGATCAGTTATTTAAACTTCCTGTGACTAAATTCCCCCTATTTCTATGACAGATTGATGCCATTTGCCAGTGGACGATGTTAGCCAAGTTCTTGTAACACACAGATGGAAAGCTTCATGTAAACGTTAAGCGAGGTTATTACTCTCTGGAACCCAGTATGTAGTTGGCAGCCCTTAAGAACTACAATTATTATTTTTATATTCCTTTTAGAGTTGTCTTAGGAACTTACAGGTCTTCAGAGAAAAAGCTGTGGGATTTTGGATGAGATTCACCAACTCATTTGCTCTCTAGTCCAAGTGAGACCTTTTATTGGAACTTTGGATTGGGAAGGTGGAAAGTTAATTCAGGATGTAAAATAAACAAGTGATACCTTGAATTTATGCAGCCTCCTTCTTATAAAAATCTGCAGCCGCTCACACATATCATTTGGTCATCGGTGCCTTTACTGGAAGTTGTTCTGGGAAAAGAAATACAAATAAGGAAAAATTTAAAGACATTTACTATGGACACAAACTCTAGACTTCCTTTCTTATTACCATTGTTAACATAACTCGATTTAGATAACTTCCCTAGAAACCGTTCTTCTTACCGTCCAGCTTCAAAACTGTAGTGAATTATGGAACTGAACAATCTCTGCCTCCCAGCCTGACTTCTTTACTCGACTGGGGAACAAACCTGTGCGCCCTCTCACATGCCCTCGACTGCTTCCTTCTTTCTTTCTCTCCAGGTAGCATCCCCTCCACCCTTCCAGAGGCCTGAGGTGTGGCTTCCTAAGAAGCCGCCCAAAGCACAGGTGGGGTGACCCTGAGAGGCTGTAGTTAGCTCCCAATGGGGCGAATTTACCAATGGGAAACAGGAGACAGGGCAGGGTGGGGAGGGCGCCAGAGCCCGCTATTTTCCTCCCCCTCCAGCCGTGCAGAGGGAGGATCCCTCCTGCAAACTGCACGGTGGCCCCATATGCTGAGGGACCTGCTTGATCCGTCGGGGCTTGTTCCGAAAGGGGAGCCAACAGCAAGATCCCTGTGTCCTGCTGCATCTTCCGGTGCCTCCCTCACCCTCACCCTGGGATCTCACCTCCCCGGTAAAGTACTAGCACCTTAGCGCTTGCTAACTGCTTTCTGGAAGAACAAAGCTAAGATGTTTATTTTCTCTAGTCCAGCATTTCTCAAGGTGTGATTTGCAGACCACCTGCATCAGAATCCTCTGCGGTACCTGCTAAAAAGGGATTCCCAAGCCCAGCCCAGAGATTCAGGTTCCGTAGGTTGTGGGTGGATCCTAGGAATCTGCAGTATTAACAATCTCTACACTTGACTCCTAAACACTGAAGAATGTGAGGACCACGGTCCAAGTTCCTTCAGTGCCCCCAGCTCTGCTAATAGGACTTTCTGGTCACCCAGGCTAGAACCAGCGGTTCTTCCCTTTATACCTCGTTCTTGCTGGGTCCTACTGACATTCACCAATGTGACACCTCTGGCTTCTGCGTCTGCCTCTTTTTCAGTCCCACTGCCCCTCTCATCTCCTTGCGCCTGGAATATCACCAAAGCTTCCTGAATGTCTCCCCATCTACCTTCTTCCAAAACGGGACTGAAATCAGGGATCAGGTTGTATATCTCACAGAGTATCTAGAATAAGCCAGTACAAGAAGCGGGCACTCAAGTTGTCAGAGATACATGTGAAGTCCCTGAGGTTGTGTGCCTTTGCTAGATAGAATGTGACCTGTGCTGGAACTGCAATCCTGCCCATTTACTGTATTTAATTCTTGTATCATTGTTACGCTCACTTTGCTGATCATGCCCATGTGTACGGGGAACTCCACGTGAGCAGACGCCAGCCCATCTATTTCCCTGCAATCCCATATCTACTGGGGGACGCTGTACACAGTGGGTGCTTTACACAGGCTGATGACAGTCAAGATAACAGGGATATAAAGTTCACTCCTTTTTTCCTTCTCCCTTTCAACTTTCCCATACCCACGTTACTCAATTCCCCTCCCCAACTCAATAAACACTTCTGCCATAGCTTGAGAACTCTCCCTGCTCCGTGACTTTGGCCAAAATCCATTTGATTGAACCTGTATCCTATTTATTTCCTTCTCCACCTGTCTATTCTTTCTGACTTGAGAAACTCAAGTAAAAATGTACTTCCTTATCATAAGGACACAAACTGTATTGTATAACTGTGATAATTATAGTTAACATTTATGAAGCTTTTACCATGAACTAAACCCTTTCCAGGCATTTCTTCAATTTAGTCCTTTTGACAGCCTTAACAGGTAGGAACCATTTTTATCCATCTTTACAGATGAGGAAACTGAGGCTTGGAGAAATTATAATTTGCCTACAGAAAGTGCTGGAGGATGCCTGATCACAGGTCTAGGATTGTAACCATTCTGGTACCTTTTTTCCCCAATGCCTGATGACGCACACTGTAGCCACCCACCTGATGTGACCATTTCAGCCTGAGCAATTGTCCCTAATCTACATTCATGGCCAATGTAAGTCAACCTGCAATGAGAGCAGGTCACCAGCCTCACAGTCCTGGTCTTCTGCTCACTTCTGAGTTTCGAAGATCTCACTCTGTGGTCCCATGTGCTACATGGTTGTGTCATATCGTTTCTGGGTAAATACATAGTCTTCATGTCTGGCTGGCCTTACGAGCATTCTTGCCACATCAAGCCAGGAACTCACTTCACCCCCCAATATTTCTTCCGCAATCATCCTCCACTGCATCTACCCCAAAGCCCTGCTTCCTACTCTTTCATGCTGGCATCTGAACCACTACAGAGACGTGTCTCAGAGCACCCCAGGGACTGGAAGTCCCCACGGCAGAATCTCTGTCTGGGCACTTGACTGTTTCTCCTTTGAAGTCGACTTCTTAATTAGCCCTCAAATCTCCCAGCAAACAGTTCTCTCCAATCAGGAACTCAGCGTAGACTCCATTTCCTTCTCTATTTGCTTCTGTCTTTGTCCTTCTGAGCTGAGGGGCAAGGTTATTTAATAGGTTTCTCTCATGCCGCTTGTGTCATCGAGGCATGGGTCTAGGCCCCCATTTTTAACTGGCCAGAGGCATCCTAGGACAGCACTTCTCCCCCTTCTTAAATCCTTAGGTGATGGTAGCTGTCCCCCACCCCAAGCTTAATTTAACAATTTTAAGCTTGGCTTTCCAGCTGTCTTACTCTCCCCAAGCCGGCACATCTGGAACCATTCACAAAGTGGTGGTTGAAATTTCCACTAATTCAAATGGAATGCTAGAGATGGAGGCCATTGGGAGGCCCTCAGCTTCCCTGAAGTTGCGGGGCAAGTAGTTCTACTCTAAAAAAATGCACGTGTCAACAAACCTCCTGGAGAGCACCCACTGGAGCAGAGCCCTGAACCAGGGACGCAGGAGCAGCCCAGCTCTGTACGTGGTGGCCCTGAGGCACGTACAGACATCACGGACAACGCTACGGACTGAACTGTGTCTCCCCTGCCCCCAAATTCACACGTTGAAGTCCAAACCCCTAATATGACCATATCTGGTGACAGGGCCTTTCAGAGGTAGTTGAGGTATGAGACCATAAGGCTGAGGCCCTGATTCAACAGGACTGGTGCGTCCTTCTAAGAGGAGGGAGAGAGAGAGATTGGTCTCTCTTTCTCCACCATGCGAGGACACACCGAGAAGGGGGCTGTCTGCAAACCAGGAAGAGAGCCCTCACCAGAAACTGACCACACTGGCACCTTGATCTTAGACTTTCCAGACTTCAGAACCGTGAGACATAAAGTTCCATTCTTTAAACCACGCAGCCTATGGATCTTGTTATGGGAGCCTGAGCTGATCTACACAGACAGCAAGCTCTTGTGTCCACATCCGGTCAACGTGGTTCACGGGAAAAAACAGGAACCCAAAGACATTACTCTCCGTATCTGCCTCGGCGCTCTGCCTGGGAAGGGCACAGAAATTAGGGAGGGCAGCAAGGAAACTGGGGAGAAACACACGTGAAAACCAATCCACCTGCCAATTAGCATTTATGGAATAACTGTTGCGTACAATTATAAATCCTTTCCAAACACCATATATTTATATTTGTTTGTAAAAGCATGGAAGAAAGACCTGGAAAGGTACACACTAAATGGATAATAAGGGTCCCCTTTGGAGTAGAGAGTGGTAGGGGGCAGGGAGGAAAAAGGGCAAGGAGGTTGGTGAAGAGGGACTTTCACCGACACAAAATTGTTTGAATATGTTCACCTATAAGAGAAAAAACACACGCTCTTGCAAGTATCTGCTGAACGAGGAAGAAAGGCAGTATGCAGGGCATCACGGGCCACCTTCCTGGGGGACAGGCAATTCTACCCCCCAGGCTTTTTCTCTGGGACGTGGGAATGTGATCACTCCGGAGGTGCCGAGAGCTTGTCTGTCCTAGTAATGCCTATATCCCTAGTACCTAGCACGGTACCTGCCACACAGGAAATGCTCAAACACCGGGTTGTTAGGCTGCATGAATGCACGAATGAATAAATGGGAGATGGGGGACACGGCCCAACAGGAAAGTTCTGTGCGAAGGTCTAACCTGGCCAGGAGATTTATCTGAAACCTTGGGGCACAAATCTGGGTGACTTGTTGGGATAAGGCATGAGTGTGGGGCAAGTGGGGAATCTGTATGACTCCAAAGTTGAGAGGAGTCTTGAATAGAAATGACTTGTTTCAAGGCCATGTTGAGACTTGGCATAGCAGGAAGGTGAAGAACACAGGCTTTGGCTCTAAGCTACCTGGGTTCAAATCCTGGCTCCAATGCTTCATGGAGCTAGTTAACTGTCCTGTGTTCCAGCATCTCCTCCTGTAAAATGGGGACTGTCAAAGTATCTGGTCTACGGAAGGCACTCAGAATGGTGACCAGTCCTAGGAAAGAGGGGAGGGTTTCATGAAGCTTGGGTTGGTATCATGATAGCAAGTGAAATCATGTGACCTCACTCATGCAGAACTCATCATTCCAGCTTACAGAAATGAAACAATTATTTGGGTGGGCACGATGGCGCACACCTACAATCCTAGCACTTTGGGAGGCTGAGGCGGGAGGACTGCTTGAGGCCGGGAGTTTGAGACCAGCCTGAGCAAGAGTGAGACCCCGTTTCTATAAAAAAATAGAAAATTAGCCTGGTGTGGTGGTTCTCGCCTATAGTCCTAGCTCCTTAGGAGGCTGCACCAGGAGGATCCCTTGAGCCCAGGAGTTGGAGGTTGCTGTGAGCTATGATGACACCACTGCACTCTAGCCCGGGTGACAGAGCAAGACTCTGTGTCAAAAACAAACAAAAAAACTAAGGTAGCCTTGTTCCACCTCAGCTGCGACCGTATGCATCAAGAGACACAAATTTTTCACCATTCCCAGTATGTCCATGAATGCCCACAAAAACTGCAATTATTGATTTTGGGGGCTACAAATAAATTTTAGCCAGCAAGTGAATGTGCAAATGTGAAATCCATGAATGACAAGGATCAACTATATTTATTACTCTTTCTCCTTTCAAACTCTTAGAAAAAGTTTTCTTCTCACATCCCAGGCATAAATTTCCCCAGTTTGAATCTGCCCTCATCCACCTCCTTTTCTCTTCTGTTTTGTCCTCATCTCAGCCCTCGCCAGCCATGCTGGACCTTCTGTTCCCTGATCTGTGTCTCTGCAGGGGACCGGCAGAAACACGAGCAGACCCGAGGCTATGCATGATCGAGGCGCGAGGTCACGGGGCCTGCGTGAAGGCAGCGGCAGAGAGGAAAAACCCAGAAGAGGCAGGAACCCTTTCTCAGTAACTGGCAAGAGGGCTGGGGGTTTAGGAAGGAGTCTAAGGTGACTCCATGGTTTCTAATTTCATAAATCCAATAAACACTGAGGAACTAACTGTGCTTGAGATGAAGAGTATAAGAGATGTAGGTCTCTGAGGGAAGGTAGTGAGTTTTGTTTGGGACCCAATATGTTTGAAGCGCCCATGACATCCAGATGGTACAGGTATCAGTGCTTTCAGTTGCAGGGAAAAGAAAGCAACTCTGGCTAATTCAAGCACAAAAGGAAATCACTGAAGGATATCTGGCAATTCACAGAATTTCCAGAACAGCCAGAGAACCAAGATTGGCCTCTTTGCAGCTAGGAGCAAGCATCAGATTCATTCTGGACTCAGTCCAGTGAGGAAGCCCTTGTGGATAGCATTGGAAACAGACTCTAGCTCACAGCCCTGACTTGGGGCTCTGCTTCCAAACATTTCTGCCACCCAAGAGCCTGGATGTGGCCACCACTGCTGTCCTCACCAGGATGAACTCTGCGGGCCCTGCTTCCGATCTGAATCACGGCATGGGCTTCTGACACGGGGGACCTGTGCTCTCGCTGCAGGGTTGGGGTGGGGTAGGGGAGCCTCTGGAGTGGGAAATGGGTCAGGCCCACAAGGAGGGAGATTCCCCACACAGGGGAATGATGCTCAGATGTTGGGCAGCTAAAAAGAACAACAAATGTCTGCTGCAATATATTCAGAAGGGCTAGAAACCAGACCGGTAATAACAGCTCCTACTTTTAAGCGCTTACTATGTGTCAGGCACCATGCGAAATGCTTAATGAGCATTTGCAGAGTTTAAATTACACAGAAAGTATGAAATGGATATAGAGAAGAGATCCAGAGAGAACAAAGCCATTCACTAAGGTTGCCAACTGCTCCAGTTTGTCCAGGTCTGAGGGATTTCCCAGTAAGCAGAGCTTTCAGTGCTAAGACTGGGAAGATCTCAGGGAAACCAGGATGGTTGGTCAGTCTACTCTGGTAGACAAACCTGGATCCAAATTCTAGCTTGTCTACCTGAGAAGAGCAACTTAACTTCTTTGAACCTCAGTATTCCTGTTTATAAAATGGGTATAACAGAAGTACCTCCCTCATAGGATTGTTGTGGAGGATTAAAGATATGTATAAAGTACTTAGCATATCACCAGGTATACATTAAGAGCTCAAAAAGTGTCAGAAATTATTCTTATTAACTCCCACACGATAACAAGTGGTTCAACTGAGATTTCGATCTAAGACTGAATGACTTCAAGCCATCCTTTAAATCCCTAGGTATTGCATCCCCCTCCATATAGTGATTGAAGCTGCAGGAGAATGGAGTAAAGGGACAAACCGGAATTATTGTTACCAGATATCCTAATACTTAAGGCAGGCAGAAAAGATAGAGCCATCAAAGAATAGAAGAAATAGAGCTCACAGATAGCAGAGATATTGTTGTAAAAATGGAGTAATTGCAAAAAGTCAGAGTGACCAATCAGATCCAATGTTGCCGAGAAGCCAGTAGGTTAGGAACACATACTACTTTTGTAATCAGAAGGAGGAAAAGAGGTTTTTTTAAAAAAGTTGAAGAATGTCAGCTTTCAGCCATCATGGAATAACAGAGGCTGATTTATCCTCCCACCTGAAATAACTAGAAAAATACATAAGATTTATGAAACAACAGTTTTAGACATTAGACAAGTTTTTAGACAAAGCACAGTGATCCTCTGAGACAAGGAAACAAACGGGGCAAGCCCTAAGAGCGCCCCAGCTCACTGCCTAGAGAGAGTCTCCAGGCCTCAGTGCAGGGAGGGATGAAGTAGGTGGAACAACTCTCAGAGCTCACACAGGGCCAAGAGAAGTTCAAGTTCCCATCAACCAGAGTGGAAAGACCTCCTCACACATGGAGCATCGGGTAGAGTCCTCAGGAGAATACTGCTTCAATACTGAGCCCAAATTAGCTTAGACCAGATATTGGCAAACTTTTTCTTAAAGGACGAGATACTAAATATTTTAGGCTTTTGGGTCATACAGACACTTGCTGCAACTACTCAATTCTGCTGTTGGAGAACAAAAGCAGCTGTAGACAATATGTAAACAAATGGGCATGGCTGTGTTCCAATAAAACTTTATTTATTTATCTTCAGAGACAAGGTCTCACTCTTTCACCCAAGCTGAAGTGCAGTGGTACAATCATAGCTCACTGCAGCCTCAAACTCCTGGCTGGGTTCAAGTGAAGTGATCCTCCTGCATCAGCCTCCCAAGTAGCTACAACTATAGGGGCAAGCCACCACATCTAGTTTTTTTTGTTTTTTGTTTTTTTTTTTTTAGAGCTAGGGTCTT
>RJWJ010049215.1:0-10323 GCA_004363605.1 Indri indri | reverse complement strand
CCTCCCTAATCACCATCTCAATCTGGACCTGGTCTTCCACTCCTTCCCTGTCAAAACACACATCTGCTGAATAATCAAGCTCTCAGAACTCTGCCTCTGGGTAAGTGGTAAAACTAATCATGATAACATATTATTGGCAGATAATATTTTTATGTGTTATCCCTTCCAGGGATAGATTCTTTTTAAAAGGGGATTTGGGGGAGATTAATTTCTAGAAAGATAGGATTTCAGACAGCATGGCTAGCCTACAAAGTACTAATTTTCAGGAAGGGCATCTGCAGATACATCTGGCAATAATTTAGCTAGGTAAAATAACTGGTCAGCAAAATAAGGGATTTTCTGTGGCTATCTTTTGTATTCCATTAAATGAAAAAAAAAGTGTCCTGTGCACTTACAAGAATATTCAAAACTGAAAATATTAGAACAATTGAGATTAGGAGGAAGGATTCACATCTTAAAGGCCTCTATAATTCCTTCCAGCTTTCTCTAAACCAGAAGCTCTCCTATTGGCCTTGTTCTTAATAGATCATTAGCTACGTAATGGGAGGAAAGGAGTGTAAATTTGTAGGGAACAAAAACAGGAAGATTAAAAGAAAGGCAGGTAGATAAAAGCATCTAAAATCATACAAAAATTACTACAAATTGGGAATCAGAAACGAATATAAACGGTAACTGCCAATGGGTCCATGGTTTCTTTTGGGGTCTATAAAATATTTCATAATTGATTATGGTGATGGCTTCACAACTCGATGAATATACTAGAAACAATGAATTGCACACTTTAAAGGAGTAAATTGGGCCAGGCATGGTGGCTCACGCCTGTAATCCTAGCACTCTGGGAGGCCTAGGTGGGCGGATCGTTTGAGCTCAGGAGTTTGAAACCAGCCTGAGCAAGAGCGAGACCCCGTCTCTACTAAAAAAATAGAAAGAAATTAGCTGGACAACTAAAAAGTATATATATATATATATATATATATAAATTAGCTGGGCATGGTGGCGCATGCCTGTAGTCCCAGCTACTCGGGAGGCTGAGGCAGGAGGATTGCTTGAGCCCAGGAGTTTGAGGTTGCTGTGAGCTAGGCTGACGCCATGGCACTCTAGCCCGGGCAACACAGTGAGACTCTGTCTCAAAAAAAATAAATAAATAAAGGAGTAAATTGTATGGTATGTGAACTATATCTTAATAAATTGGTTTTTTAAGAATCAAAAAAATTAATTTGGATTCCCTCCCTACCTCCCCAAAAAGAAATGAATATAAAGTCTCTAAGGAAACTGAGAGAATAACATACTTTGCAGTTAACTACGTTAGCACAGGTACCTAAATAGATTTCCATGTCAAACATTTTAATTTTCTGGGTTATTGAGATTTTGTTGTTCCTGTTGGGCTTTATTACTTGAGTGGCATTTTATGATTATTTATTTATTTATTTATTTTAGAGACAGGGTCTTGCTCTGTCACCAAGGCTGGAGTTCAGTGGGGTGATAATAGCTCATGGTAGCCTTGAACTCCTGGGTTCAAGCAATCCTCCCACCTCAGCCTCCTGAGTAGCTGGGACTACAGGCACACACCACTATTCCTGGCTAATTTTTTTTCTATAGACGAAGACTTACTATGCTGCCCAGGCTGGTCTTGAACTCCTAGCCTCAAGTCATCCTTCCCACTTGACTTCCCAAAGTGTTGGGCCACTGCACCTGGCCCTTTATGATTATTATTAATATTACTGAAACTTTATTGTATGGCTAGGCACAGTGGCTCACACATGTAATCCTAGCACTCTGGGAGGTTGACGGAGGATGATCACTTGAGGTCACAAGTTTGACACCCACCTGAGCAACAGCAAGACCCGTCTCTAGTAAAAATAGAAAAAATTAGCTGGGCATGGCGGCACGGGCCTGTAGTCCCAGCTACTTGGGAGGCTGAGGCAGGAGGATTGCTTGAGCCCAGGAGTTTGACGTTGCAGTGAGCTGTGATGATGCCACTGCACTCTAGCCAAGGCAACAGAGCAAGACTCTGTCTCAAGAAAAAAAAAAATTGTATGTCTTTTCCTATAAACTACCTCATATGTGTAAATACTATAATGTGTGTGTATATACATATATATACACCACAAATATTATGTATGTTAACTATAATGTAAGTTAATGATAAAAAGCTACAAGTCACAAAACAATTCATATACAAAAATTCAGGACACAAATGAAGAAATCTGTGAGAAAAGGAGATAAATGTAACAATGAAGCATGTGTAGCACATTTTATAGCTCCACGATATTCTCCTATAAATTGTTTCCTTTAATTCTCACAACCCTATGAGATATACCTACACTTCTGTCCCTTGTCAGGGAATGAAAGCAAGGAACCCTGCTTGATTTATTCTGATCTTACTGCAGCTCTTCAGAAGCAAAGTGCACAAAATATTTGAAAGCAGTGTTCCTTCAGCCTTGATTAACACAGTCAAATAAGTGCATCAGATGAATGCAACATACAGCCTGGAATAATCCTATGCTTGATAATCTATCACAGCTATTTGTTTTCACACAAATAGCAAAATCTGGATAAAAAGATAATCGCTTTAATTTTATATGTAATATGTCTTAGATGTGAGAAGTCCTAGTGAAAATAAAGAATACAAAGCTTCTGGTTAAGGGCAAAGTCAGTATAGTGATTCAGCCTGCCCATGCTGCTGCCGTGAGTCTCCTTTACGACACCCTACCCCTGATCTTCCTAACATTCATTATGTCCAAACAAACTCTACAGGGCATGCAATCTCCCAATGTTCCATCATGCAGAGGAATAAACGTGAGGGACAAAAATAAATGTTAGTAGAGAATATACTGCCTCACTGAAGAGTTCATACATTACAAAAATCAGGGCAGGGAAAAAAATCAGAATAAGCCGTTTCAGTTAGAAACTAATATATGAAATATGCATTTGTATCTGGATTATTTAAATTTGAATTATTTGAGGACTACTGGAACTCAAATGATAATGAGGATCTGGTTCTTGCTTTATTTTACATGTAGTTTATGAAAGTCACACTATGCTAAGGTTTTAAGGCAGTATCATTTCTTAGAGGAAATAAAACATTAAAAACTGAGACCAGTCTATTTGTTAGAAATACAGCACTTTATAAGGCAATCCTAAGAAGACAATCACACAGTTATTGAAAAGAAATACAGACAAAGATAGTGAAGTCAGTGTTACTTAGGATTACAAAATTATCTGCCTAGGTAAGTAAGTCATGCCCAATCAGTACCATGTAACTCTATGCAGCCATTAAAAACAGCGATATAGGGGTATATTTATAGATCTAAAGAAATGACCAGGCACAAGGAATAGGAAAAGCATACTCTTTTCAATATCTACCTTTTCAGATACCAAGTGATTTAAAAAAAAAAAAGATACAATTGTCATCTTCAGGGTATGAACTAAAGAAAAGGCCAGAAAATGGTTCTGTGCATAGCTTCTGAACATAGCATATTCTCCAATAACTCTCTGCCTATATATAGGACAGGGAATTTACTGGCTCTCATTCACGGCTAAAGATAAGGACTGTGTCCAACAGCTTTGTAATACAAATCTTATGGTTCTGACCTGGCTGTCCTCTATAGCTTAACATAATTGACATGATAGAAAAATTGAACACAGATCCTCAACTGTGACTTCTTTTTAAAACCAAGAATGCTTCAATAGTCAGCTATTATAAAATGTAGTAATACAGTAAGCAAATGTGCCAGTTAAACAAGTGCCATATGCATACATTAACAAATTTCAAAGAAGTAAAAACCATTAAATATATGAAAGCTAAAATAATACTGAAAATTATTTTTCTCACTTTGATTAAGCATAAAAAACAACTTGGGATCTTAGAGTACAATTAGCAAATTCAGTTACAAGTAATTAGCCATGAAATTATTTGTTCTGCAAGTTTTACTCACAACAGATCTGCTTCTCTTGAAGCAAGCCATACCCATGCTGCCCACAAGCCATTCTGTATTTCCAGGTTTCTTACCCACCACATTCATTCTGTTTCATAAAAGCCATGTGGACTTATGATAATTCAGTCTTGGTGGTATAAACCAGAATCATATCAATTGATGGTTACTTTCTCTAGAGTTTCACAGCACTTTACTAAATAAGTAATTTTTGTATGAAATATTCACCTTCATCTTTTAATTGGTCAGCTTTTCCCACATCTTCAGGCACTGAGTTTGAGAGGGGCAGAACATCATTCTGAAATTAAATAAAAATTAATGTACTTCCCTTTAGCTACATAAAGAGTGATCCTAGAGTATTATAAAGGAATAACAAATTACCCACATTTTAAATCACCTGTAATTCCATGTCATGAAATCTAACATATAAATAACAGAGTTAACAAGAAATAGGAGAAAAGTCCTCTTACATACTTACATTAGAAATATGAATATGTGGAATTTTTCTAGAGGATACTAGGCAGCTATGAATCAATTCTTTTAAATTGCTTTCCCCATATTCAGCAACCCCACTTTGTAAACAAAAAATGGAATCAGTATATAAAGAATATGAATAGAAATATGATCAAGGGATTGTATATAATAGTGAAAATTTGGAAACAAAATTTGGTAACAAAATGTTACTATCCTATCTAAGAGATACCCTAACTCAAAAATGACAGTTTACTAAAAAAGCATTTATAATATGATCATATTATTTCAGTATGTTCATACAAACATACACACACAGATTAAATAACAAAGACTGGAAAGATGTATACCAGAAGTAAAATTTTCAGTCTCTTCTTTCTATCTTCCCATATTGTCCAAATTTTTTAAAACAATGAGCATACGTTAATTTCATTATAAGATTAAAAAACACTATAAAAACTAACATTCCTGTTTTTAGTACCTACTATCATCCTCAAACCTCTTTTGCATTAATAAGGTTCAAACCAAAGGTGCTTATGAAAACTACATTAAAAATTCAGAAATATCTTGAGTGGCACTGAGAACAGAATACATTTTTTTCATTTTTGAAAGACCTTTTTAAAATTGCATTGCCTTTAAACTTGACTCTGAAGTTCATAAATAAGTCTATTATTTTCAAAAAAGCATAATTTGTAGCCATTGTGCCTATGTATTATATTTAAAATAATCCACCATTGCCTTTTTTTTTTCTTTTAGAGATAAGGTCTTGCTCTGTCACCCAGGCTGAAGTGCAACAGCACAATCATAGCTCACTGAAGCTTTGAACTCCTGGGCTCAAGCTATCCTCCTGCCTCAGCCTCTTGAATAGCTGGGACTACAGGTGTGTGCCACCACACCTGGCTAATTTATTATTATTATCGTTATTATTATTTTGTAGAGATGGGGTCTCACTATGTTGCCCAGGCTGGTCTCAAACTCATGGCCTCAAGTGATATTCCTGCTTCAGCCTCCCAAAGTGCTGGGATTCCAGGCATGCACTACCATGCCCAGTCCCATTACCTTTGTCTTCACTAAAGTTTCCATAAAATTGATAGATCTAACATTGGAAATATACTTTGCTAATTAAACCCAAATATTCACAAGTACAAAATCTCTCACAAAGCATAAGGGTTATCATTACTAAAAAAAATAAAAATATAAAAATATACTTTCTCTATGAATCAGTTTTCCTAAGCATAAACATCAGAATAAAAACATATAGAAACAAAATGAGAACCTTTGTAAGTAGAGGTCACTATTTAAAACTGACTGTAGAACCAGGCACAGTGGCTCATGCTTATAATCTTAGCACTCTGGGAGGCTCAGGTGGGAGGATCACTTGAGGCCAGGAGTTTGAGACCAGCCTGAGTAAGAATGAGACCCCATCTCTACAAAAAAATAGAAAAATTAGCCAGACATGGTGCATGCCTGTAGTCCCAGCTACTCAAGAGGCTTGAGCCCAGGAGTTTGAGGTTGCAGTGAGCTATGACGATGCCACTGCACTCTAGCTGGGGTGACAGAGTCAAAAAAAAAAACCTGACTGTAGTTACTCAGGAAGTAAATGTGTTCAAGGACACATTAGTGTCTTATAGAACTTGCTTTTAGAGTTCTATTTTAAATCTTCCAACAAGCCTAGGCAGTCCCTATACATGGGAACAAAAATGATTTTGGGGGGTCAGAAAAAAGGCATATTTAAAAATGGATTATAATCCATTCTCTCTTCTAAATTATTCTGAATTATTTATTGAAATTGCCACAATTTTACACTTTAAAACTAATTCTCATAATCACTGAATTAATTTGAGCACTTCATGATATGGGCACAAGTACTACCTACTTTAAATAAAGGGAATGGATCCATTGAGTATATAAACTTAATTGAGGGGGAATATAGAAAAGCAGTAACCCAAAATGAAATGACCAATGTAACAATGAAGTACACTGGTGAGAGAAATAATTTCCTTAATTATAACAATTTTGATGCTGTTTCAAATGAGTTTTAGACTTTCTCTGCCATACTCTGTTAACAAACACAAATGCAATGAAGCCCCCAGCTGTAAAATAGGACTACTAAAGAATTATGATACCACAAATAATACTAGTGCAGATATACTAGAAAGCCAGTTTCAATAAAACTATATTTTTAAAATAGTAAGCAACAAATTTCTTACAATTAAATGTAATCAGAGAGATACTGCAAAAGAGAAAAATAAAAGCTAAGCTTTCTTCAAAGTATAAAAGCCAATTGGAGGCCAGATGTCGTGGCTCACGCCTGTAATCCTAGCACTCTGGGAGGCTGAGGCAGGAGGATTGCTTGAGCTCAGGAGTTCGAAACCAGCCTGATCAAGAAAGAAACCAAAAATAGAAAAAATTAGCCGGGAATGGTGATGTGCACCTGTAGGCCCAGCTACTTGGGAGGCTGAGACAGGAGGACCACTTCAGCCCAGGAGTTTCAGGCTGCAGTGAGCTATGATGATTCCACTCTACTCTATCTGGGGCAACAGAACAAGACTCTCTCAAAAAAAAAAAAAAAAAAAAAAAAAAAAAAAAAAAAAAAAAAAAAAAAAAAAAAAAAGCACCAATTGGAGCATCCTGAGAGGCTAAAAAAAAAAAAGTTCTGATCTCATCAGTTCTAAGTCAATGGTGACAGTAGCTAAAGAGTGAGCAAATCCAAGTGCTATCTCAACACAGGCCTCTAGCACCTGACAGCAAAGAAGGTCTGCTTCAACCATAGCCAAAACCAGCTACTGAGACAGTGTTCTCCGAGGAGATGACAGGCCCAAAGGGAAGAAAAAGGAGTTCCCTGATGAGGAACAGAGAGAAATGTCACAATCTCCATGTATCTTGTCATAGTATTAGAATTCTTCTTTTTGATGAATTAATGTGTAAAACTGCATTATTAGTTTACTGCCAAGTTACCATCTTCACTGCAACTCTTAGAACTTCTTCTGAAGATGTTCTAGAAATAGCCTAGAGAACCCAGTCAAGTGTGGTCAGCAATGTTCATGCCAGACTGATATATAAATTACATGTTTCAGCTTCACTCTTGAATTCTTCATTATGTACTAAAGGTCAAATACACAGCTAGAAAAACAAAAGGAGTCTACAAGGCACTGAAATGTAGTGAAGAAACATATGGGAGGTCACCCTGGGGATCTAACTCACCAACCTTAAAATTTTTCAATCTTACGGTCTATGTTTCCTGAAAGAGCTAAAAATCAAAGACCGTGTCTCTGGGAGCAGGGATGAGAAACATGGGTTTTAGCCTTAGTTTTTACATATTGACCCTTAACCTCCCCCCACCCTTTTTTCAAAGAGATGGGATCTAGCTATGTTGCCCAAGTTGGCCTTGAACTCCTTGGGCTCAAAGGATCCTCCCATGTCAGCCTCCAGAATAGCTGGGACTACAGGCATATGCTACTTGCACCTGGCTCTTTCCTGTTTTAAAAGAGCCCTGTAAATGGCCAAATTTGATGAAATGTGCTTCAGAAATAATGATTCAATTCCAGATGAATCTATTTCTGTACAGTTGCTATATAGACATTGAAACTTTTGTTTTTAACTTTTGTTCCATGTTTTAAGGAAACGTCAAGTCAAATGTTGGAAACGTAAAAATACTCAGATTCACTGGAAGGCCATACAAGAAAAAAATAAAAATAAAAATACTCGGATACTGGAAAGAACATAAACGTTGATTAATACATATAATTAAATATAAAAGAAGGTGAGAGGATGAAATAGCTACTAACATGAAAATCTAAAGCACATTAAATGAGTTATTTTTTAGATCCCAAATTATATTCATATAGATAGACTATCTACCTTATAGGAAGAAGTTAATTAGTTATAGGCCTAGTTCCTCAACTATTAACAATCTATTAACATAAAATTGTAGTCATACCTACATCAGATACCAACGAGAAAACAATGACAGCATACCTTACAGAAGGAATTGGTGAACATTTCTGTCAAAGGCTGTGAAACTGCTAGGTGTGTATCTTCTGAGCTGATCTTAAAAACTGTCTCCAAGCACTGAATTGCAACTTGAAACAAATTTTAATAGTGAAAAAAAAATTAGCAACTTAAAAAAAGAAACAACCTCTTTTTTTCCCCTGATAGGACTGCAATCTGTGGAAATTCAGTATTTATGATCACAGAACATAAGGAAAACTAATTGGTTCAGCTGCAAATAGATTTCTGTTTATAGACCAGCTATTGAAAGAGGACAACTTGATTTCTTATTTCTTACTTAAGGAAAAATGTTATCTAGAACATGATTTCACAATATATGTATTTCATTATAGTCTTGTTGAAGACTACCAGAAAGAGCAAATCATTAATAACAACTTATTCCCCACTACAAACCTAAAATATTACCTTTTTTTAAATGTGAGAAATAGAATATTCAACCTGATTAAAAATAGTAAGATCCAGAAGATCATAGCAAATAAGCAAGATTTAATAAAATAAATATATAAGAAAAAGCTAAAAAAAAAAAAAAGCAAAAATAGTAAGAGCAATAATCCCTGGCACATAGGAAGCACTAGATATTAATCCTGATGTATTTATGTGAAGATAGGTTAGTTTTTAAAAATTCACTCATGAATGAGAATTTACCAAGTGCCTCCTATGTGTAAGGCACTGTTTTAGGATGGTAGAGAAACAGCAGTAAACCTAACACAAAAAATTCACTATCTGCGTGATGAAGCTTACATTTAATAAACACAATAAGTAAAATATATAGCATGTTAAATGGTGATAGGGACCTCACATCTATTTTTGGTGTATGACAAGATAGCTGGCTGGTACAGACTAGGTTACAGACTAGGCAGACAGACATGGTGGGGGATTATGTTAAAAAGGAAGTCTGTCATCAGATGACAAGGCACCTCAAATGACATTTTCAAAAGATCTGGACTTCAAGGAACAGGCAAATGGAGAGCCTTCAAAGAAGTTAGTGACAGAGAATAACATAACTAGATTTATGTTCAGAACTAAAAGGCTGGTAGGAACATTGAGAATGGATTAAAGAGGGAAGCTGGGTGAGAAAGTGGAAGCAGAAACCAGCTATTAATAGATCCCTATTTAAATGATATACACAAATGAGAGGCCCCAACTAGAGCAGTAATCGTGAAGAGTGCATATCCTGTCCTCTCTACAGGTACCCTTTGAGGGGAACGCAAGTAGATTCTTATCCCGATAGCACTCTAGTTTGAAAAGAAATTCTCTTCTGGCCCCAGGAGATAAGATGTAGCCAAAATGACCAATGTATTTCCAGACAGTGTAGAATAGATTCCCTTACATTTGTATGTGACCTTTTAAAGATACATTACGTATTAATTTTGCTCCTGAAAAAATTACCTCTGTCATTAAAAAAACCAACCAAACAAAAACACTATCTTTTTAAAGCTACTGACCAAAAAAGAAAAAAAAAGAAAGAAAAGAAAAAGAAACTCTATTACTTTCACTATCCACAGAACAATTCTCCTAAGGAAAGGGATTGAATAAGCAACTAAGTTATCAATTATAAAAAATCAAAATAAGGCCGGGCGCGGTGGCTCATGCCTGTAATCCTAGCACTCTGGGAGGCCAAGGCGGGCGGATTGTTTGAGCTCAGGAGTTCGAGACCAGCCTGAGCAAGAGCGAGACCCCGCCTCTACTAAAATTAGAAAGAAATTAATCGGCCAACTAAAAATATATAGAAAAAATCAGCCGGGCATGGTGGCGCATGCCTGTAGTCCCAGGTACTCGGGAGGCTAAGGCAGAAGGATCACTTGAGCCCAGGAGTTTGAGGTTGCTGTGAGCTAGGCTGACGCCATGGCACTCACTCTAGCCCGGGTAAAAGAGTGAGACTCTGTCTCAAAAAAAAAAAAAAAAA
>RJWJ010049214.1:0-10322 GCA_004363605.1 Indri indri | reverse complement strand
TTTTTTATAAGAGCAAAACCTAAAAGTTTATCTCAGAAGAATGACTATACCGTGGTATAATTATATGATAGAATGTAGTAGTAAATATTCATTTTTTGTGACTCTCACAAACAATATGGACTAAACCAGCTTGCAGAAGATTACACCCAGTATTATACCATTTATATGCAGTTTTAAAAGATGCAAAATAAGACTGTGCATATATGTTTAGGAACATAACATACACATGTACAAAAAAGTCTAAAGAAACATGAGTTTCTTTTTACTACTACAGATTATGATGGAGGATGCAGTAAGGAGGGTGGCTACAACGGGACACTTTAAATAAGTTGCTAATATTTTATGTCTTAAGCTGGAGGGTGGGTAAAAGGTTATTCACTGTGTGTTTCTCTATACCTTTTTGTACATTTTAAACTTTTCATAATAAATTTTTATACATAGCAATTTCAACTGTCAATACCAAATATAGGTACCTAAAAATGACAAGATTCATTCTTGTTTTGTGAGTTTGATTATATTCATCTAAGTATTGGTCCACAACATCACTAAAATGATGAATATTTGGAATTTCAATATAAACTCTATCATCTCCTTCAAGGTCGGGATTCATATAGTCACCAAACATGAGATTTCTTAAGTCCTCTTCAGTTACCTGTAGAAAGGAAATCAACAAATTACAAAACCTAAAATTTTTTCTAAAGTAGATATAAGAAAATGTACAAAATTTTATTTCATCAATGTTATGGAATGATTATTAATTGGATACTTAGCTAATTCTTTTAAACATTAGGGTAGAAAATAATATGTTTGTAAAATTAATACCTAAAATTATCTCCTTGGGAAATAAAAAGAAAAGTAAGCTTTTTTCCTATCATATAAGTTCTGTTGTTTTTTTCCAGAAGCTGGAGAAGTCATTCTGGAGGATTCCCACTTATTCAGTAGTTACTAGGGGATGGTCACCATGTTAAGCATTTTACATCTATTATACCATTTAATTCCTAGCATACAAAGTTTTACTCTTTAAAAAACTTCTACGTTATATACATTCTTGTGACAAAAATATAAAAAGAAGCACCTATCTATGAGGAAAGCTAAAAAGTATGTTAATTAAAAGCAATAATATTTTTTAAAAGATAAGTTAATTGATGGTGACGATTCACGCTGTTAATACTACTTTAACTTGATATGTTTGTAATCACTTAATATACTCACTGGTGCATTCTCTTTCCTCAAATGTGAAAAGATAATATCAAAGGATTCTTTAAAATGGTCCTTTATAACAGTTTTGGTTAATTTGAACAGCCAGTTTCGATCGTCATCATTAATAAGGCGATCATAAAACACTCGGAGGACCTCGTGCACGAAGAGACGGATCATAGTGTGCTTGCTCTCCACAGCATCTCTTCCAATGAGTAAGCAGCCCCGGATGACACGTGAGAAATCACGCAAGTTGAAAGTATAATGAGATTTTGTGGGAGTAGGCAAGAGATTTTCCATGGATTGTTTATATACCTGAATATGAAAAAAGCAACAAAGCAAAAATAAAATGCTTATAATCAGCAAAGTCATGTAACAAATGGTATATTATACAAAATATTTTATTTATTCTATCAGATTATATTGGCTTGACAAATTGTATAGTCCTAAGCCTAGCATGGTGTAAATGTTTATTTTGATTTACAGTGCTCAACCAGGCATTATAAAGTTGAGGGAACGTAATATTATCTGATTCCATCCAAGCCCAGGAAGTGACATATTTTCACTTCCCAGTTATTAGGTTGTTCCATTTAAAGGTGAATGATCTGGAGTTAAATAGTAGAAAACTTTAGTAGAAAATGCAATTAGATAACTCACTCTGAAGCATTCCAAATGAAGAGGATGAAATCATTTTCTCTTTACTACCATTGACTTCAAAACAAATAAATTCATTCTCTCCCTTCCCTTCTCTCCCTTATTCTCTTTCTCCACCTTCTTCCTTATGTCTTAATGGACTATAATATGGAAATGCAGTATATTTTTATTATATGCTGAATTCTTTTTTTTTTTTTAAAGACAAGCATGAAGAATGGGAGGGAAGTAGAGAAAACTAACAAATATCAGAGTAGGAAGCTAACAATCAGGGAAATACCTACAATATGGCAGTTTCTGGTTCTGGAATGATTTTCATATAACAGCCTTGCAAAACAGGTATTATATCCCATTTTAATGATTAAAAATACAAAGCCTCTGGAAGGTCAAATTACTTGCTCAAGGTCATATAGCTAGTAAATAGCAGTCAAGGCTCAACCCCTATTAGATTCCCTAATTTCAAAGCCTGTGATTTACCTAGTCTCGAGTCTTCTGAAAAATTTCTCTGATACTAAAGACCAAAGTAAATGACTATGGGGAAAAAATGTTTAAAAAATTGTAAAAAGTAAGGGCCAAGTGAGGGAAATATGTCATACTAAGACATTTCACAATGTATTATTTGCTCACCTCCATAGTCCCACTGACTATCTGGTTCCCAGTTGCAAAGTACTCTGGAGAAAATTCATGAGTCCTGAGGTAGAATGCTACAATCGACGAGAAGATTCGAATCATAGTTTCGTCACTAAAAGGATTAATACCGCAGACGTTGAAATGTCGAATAAAACGGGGAGTGACCGGATTTCTCCCACCACCTGGAGGGCCCATTGCAGCAATCAGTTCTATGTCAACCAAAGTAATTTTACTTGTGTCCTTAAGATCATACCTTGAAAAATACATAAAAAATTTTAAACAATCTGTTAGAAAGACATTAAGATGAAATGAAATATGGATCTCCCCAGAAATTTAATCTGATTTTAGCTCCTCTGAAAAGAAAAACTTCAGATAATGTTCCAATTTTTTTTTTTTTTAAAGCAGAATTCTATTTTCCCTTCAGTGACACTGATTCTGTTGCCTAGATTCTGGGTATCTAGAATGACTCTTCCTTGGGCCCTTCCCTTTCTTTCCTCCTATTCTTCCTTCCAATTTGACCCTCCACGCTTTCTTTCTCCCTCTCTCTCCTTCTTTCCTTCCTTCCTTCCTTCTTTCCTTCTCTCTCTCTCTCTTTCTTTCTTTCTTTCTCTTTTTTGAGACAGTGTCTCTTTTTGTTTCCTGGGCTAGAGTGCAGTGGCATCATCATAGATCACTGCAACCTCAAACTGGGCCCAAGCGATCCTCCTGCCTCAGCCTCCCAAAGTGCTAGGATTACAGGTGTGAGACACTGCACCCCATCCACTTTTTCTTTCTTATTTAAAATCCAGAAACATGGATGAGTGATCAATCCTATTTGTAGCTGGTTATAGGTTTGGTGACCCTATGTCCCATTTTGCCTAGGACAATTCTGGCTTGTGCTTGTTGTCCTGGAGTAATTATTAATAACAGTCCCCTTTTAATCTCAGAAATGTCCCAATCTGAGCAACAAATTATATAGTCACCCTAGCTATAGCAAATTCTTGATTTTCTTTTTCTCATCTCAAACCTTATCTTCAGAGCAGATAAGAATGTCTAAATAGAACCTGTACATTTTGTTATATAGAAAGGGAACCATTATGGAATAATAAAGCTTCAAAGAAGTTTTAATCAGAAAGGAGTATGAAATGACACAATTTAGTTGGAATCACTCAGTAAAAATGTTGTTATTTTCAATAGGCCATTAAGTACTTTAGTACTGAAGCTCTTTTACAACAACAAAAAAAAGTAAAAAAAAAAAAAAGGCTTGGGGGAAATCCATATTGTCACTCCTTAGTGTAAGAGCATGCTAGGAGTATGAAAAGATGATTTGTCTTTTGGCAACAACCTAATAATCATCAATAGGAGACTGGCTAAATAAATTATGTTAAATATTAATAGCAAGATCCACACAACTAAATAATATTAAAAGCCAATAAAATGAATGATACGGACAAATATGCACTGACATGAAAAGATGTTCAAGATAAATATTTAAGTAGAAATAATTTGTAAAACATTACATGCAATATGAGCCTATTTTTAAAAATAAAAACTATATTTACATAGAAAAAAATCACTGAGGCATAGGGAATACACTATTAACAGAGTTTATTTCCTGGAGGAAGGATTCCAAGAGCCTGTAGTAATAACAAAATTGCATCTCTAAAATATGACGTAGCTTTGAAATTAGTCTACCCTTGCCTTGAGATAAAAATCATGGCATATTAAGGAATAGGAAAGTACATTTAAGAGAAGGAAACAGGCCAGTGTGGTGGCTCATGCATGTAATCCCAGCATTCTGGGAGGCTGAAGCAGGAGGATCACTTGAGGCCAGGAGATTGAGATCAGCCTGGGCAACATAACGAGACCCTATCTCTACAAAAAACAAAAGAAAATTGGCCAGATGTGGTGGCACGTGCCTGTAGTCCTAGCTACTCAGGAGTCTGAGGCAAGAGGATTACTTGAGCCCAGGAGTCCGAGGTTACAGTGAGCTCTGATAGCACCACTGCACTCCAACCTGGGTGATACATGAAGACTCTGCCTCTAAAAAAAAAAAGAGAGAGAGAGAGAGAAGGAATAAAGAATTATTAATCCAAACTAAAAGATGCTAACTACATCTTACATGTTAGAAACTAACCATATCACCGGAAAATTGATGTGGGAGGAATGGAAGGGATATCTATAAAACTGCTGTAAAAAATATGGTGGTCCCAAACAGTCACAGAAAATATAGAGAGTTAAACATAGCAGAAACATATAGTGCTAATTACGGTTACTTAGGAGGCTCACATTCTCAACCCTGGGGGGATGGTACTTTGAAAGATGTAATCTGTAAATTATTTTCAATAATTGAAAATAATAGTTGAAAAGTACGGGCATACCTCATTTTATTGAGCTTTGCTTCATTGTGCCTTGTAGATACTGTTCTTTTATACATTGAATGTTGTGGCAACCCTGTGTGCAGCAAGTATATCAGTGCCATTTTCCAATAGCGTGTGCTCACCTTTTGTCTGTGTCACATTTTAGTAATTCTTGCAGTATTTTTAATTATTAGCATACCTGTTATGGTGATCTGTGATCAGTGATCTTTGATGTTACTATTATAACTGTTTTGGGGCACCACAAACTGGGCTCATATAAAGTGGCAAACTTAATTGATATATGTGTGTGTTCTAATGGCTCCACCAACCAGCTGTTCCCCTGTCTCTCTCCCTCTTTTTGGGTCTCCCTATTCCCTAAGACACAACAATATTGAAATTAGGTCAATTAATAACCTTACGATGGCATCTAAGTGTTGAAGTGAAAGGCAGAGCCGAATATTTCGCTTGAAATCAAAAACTAAAAATGATTAAGCTTAGTGATAAAGGCATGACAAAAGCCAAGACTGGCCGAAAGCTAGGCCTCTTGCACTAAATAGCCAAGTTATGTATGCAAAGGAAAAGTTATTGAAGGAAATTAAAAGTGCTACTCTAGTGAACACACAAGTGATAAGAAAATGAAACAGCCTTATTGCTGAAATGGAGAAAGTTTGAGTGGTCCAGATAGAAGATCAAATCAGCAGCAGCATTTCCTTAAGTGAAAGCCTAATCCAGAGCAACGTTCTAATTCTCTTCAATTCTATGAAGGCTGAGAGGTGAGGAAGGTGCAGAAGAAAAGTCTGAAGCTAGCAGTGGTTGGTTCATAAGGTTTAAGGAAAGAAGCCATCTCTGTATCATAAAAGTGCTAGGTGAAGCAGCAAGTGCTGATGTAGAAACTGCAGCAAGTTATCCAGAAGATCTAGCTAAGATCATTGACGAAGGTGGCTACACTAAACAAAAGACTTCAGTGTAGATGAAACAGTCTTCCATTGGAAGAGGATGCCATCTAGAACTTTCCTAGCTAGAGAGGAGAAGTCAATGCCTGGCTTCAAAGCTTCAAAGGACAGGCTGATTCTGTTGTTAGGGCCTAATGCAGCAGTTGACTTTAAGTTGAAGCCAATACTCATTTATCATTCCAGAAATTCTAGGGGCCTATTAATTATGCTAAATACACTCTGCCTGTGCTCTATAAACAGACCAACAAAGTCTAGATGATAGAACATCTATTCACAGCATGGTTTACTGAATATTTTAAGCCCACTGTTGAGATCTACTGCTCAGAAAAGAAGATTCCTTTCAAAATATTACTGCCGATTGGTTGCCCAAGAGCTATGATGGAGATGTACAAGGAGATTAATGTTGTTTTCATGTCTGCTAAGACAACATCCATTCTGCAGCCCATGGATCAAGAAGTAATTTTGACTTTCAAGTCTTACTATTTAAGAAATACATTTCACAAGGCTATAGCTGCCATAGATAGGGATTCCTCTGATGGATTTGGGCAAAGTACATTGAAAACCTTCTAGAAAGGATTCACCATTCTAGATGCCTTTAAGAACATTTGTGATTCATGGGAGAAGGTCAAAATATCAACATTAACAGGAGTTTGGGAGAAGTTGATTACAACCTTTATGGATGACTTTTAAAGTTTGCAGAATAAAAGGCGAATATACAAAAGTCAATCATTTTCTTATATACCAGCCATGAACAAATGGAATTTGAAATTAAAAGCACACAATACCATTTATACTAGCACTCAAAAAATGTAATACTTAGGGATAAATCTAACAAAATATATAGAAGAGCTATATGAAGAAAACTAGAAAACACTGATGAACTAAATCGAAGTATTGAATAATGGAGAGACATTTCATGTTTACAGGATAGGAAGACTCAATATTGTGAAGATGGCAATTTTTCCAAATTTGATCTATAGAATCAATTTTATACCAATCAAATCCCAGCAAGTTATTATCCCAACAAGCTTATTCTAAAGTTTACATGGGGAGGCAAAAGAACCACAATAGTCAACACAATATTGAAGGAGGAGAATGAAGTCAGAGAACTAATACTACCAAAATTTAAAGCTTACTATAAAGCTTTAATTGTTTTTAATCAAAACTGTGTGGTATTGGCAAAAGTACAGACAAATAGATCAATGGAACAGAATAGACAGCCACAAAATAGACCCACGTAAATATAGTCAACTGATCTTTGATAAAGGAGCAAAGGCAATATACTATAGAGCAAAGATAGTCTTTTCAACAAATGTTGCTAGAATAACTGGATATCCACATGTAAAAAACCAAATCTAGCTCAGACCTTATACCCTTTACAACAATTAACTCAAAATGGATCACAGACCTAAATACTAAGGGCAAAACTATAAAACTGATAGAAGATAACATAGGAATAAACCTAGTTGACCTTGGGTATGGATGATGACTTTTTTAGATACAACACCAAAGTCATGATCCATGAAAGAAATAACTGAGAAGCTGGACATTAAAAAACTTTTGCTCTGCAAAAGACAATGTCAAAAGAAGACAGGCCACGGACTGGGAGAATTACAAAAAGACACATTTGTGTATCAAAAACATACAAAGAATTCCTTAAAACTGAACAAGAAAGCCAACAGCCCAATTAAAAAATAGGCAAAAGACCTTAAGAATCTGAAACACTGACAACATCAAATACTAGAGAGGATGTGGAGCAAAATTAATTCTCTTCAATTCCTGATGGGAATGAAAAATGGTACCACTATTTTGGAAGATGGTTTGGTGCTTTCTTAGAAAACCAAACATATTCTTTTCATATTATCTAGCAATTGTGTTCCCTGGTATTTACCCAAAGAAATTGAAAACTTATGTCCATACAAAACTTGTACATGAATGTTTATAGCAGCTTTATTCATCATTGCCCAAACTTGGAAACAACCAACATGTTCTTGAGTAGGCGAATAGATTAGTTAACTGCAGTACATCCAACCAATGGAATGTTATTCAATGCTAAAAAAAAAGAGCTATCAAACCATGAAAAGACATGGAGAAAACTCAAATGTATATTTAGTAAGTGAAAGAAGCCAATCTGAAAAGATACATACTGTATGCTTCCAACTACATAACATTCCGGAAAAGGCTAAACTATGAAGACAGTAAAAGATCAGTAGTTGCCAGGGGTTGGGGTGTTGGGAGTAATGAAAAGATAGAACACAGAGGATTTTTACAGCAGTGAAAATACTCTGTATGATATTGTAATAGTGGATACATTTCATTACACATTTTTCCAAACCCATGGAATGTACAACATGAAAAGCCAACCCTAAAGTAAACTATGGACTTTGGGTAATTATGATGTGCCAAGGTAGGCTCATAAATTATAACAACTGTACCAATCTTGTGGGATGTTGATAATGGGGGAGGTTATATATATCTGTGAGGACAGAGGATGTATGGGAAATCTCTGTATCTTCCTCTTAATTTACTATGAACCTAAAACTCTTCTAAAAATAACAGTTTAAGAAAAGATATTCTAATATCTAAATAAACAAATATCTAATATCTAAAGGCCTTCTAAAAATTTCTGTTTAGGAAAATCTGAGCAACTATTTTTCCCCTAAATATCTTGAAAAATATATTATTTCGTTTTGATAAACTAAAATATAAAATGAGATATGACTTCAGCATGGCTTATTGAGACTTGAATTAAATACTCACCAATGTCCACAGTCAAAAAACTGTCGTAATAATTCAATAGGAGGTTGAGCTCCATATTTCTCCAATGCAGGCATATTCATATCATCTATAAAAATTACACACTTCTTTCCCATAGGGGGTCCAAAAACTCCCTTGCGTCTTTTATCTAATCTAGCCATAATAATGTTCTAAAACATAAAGAAGGAAAAGTGGTATATTTACCTATAATTGAATTATGAAATTATCATTGCTTATGTTAAATCAGTATCAACAAGAAAAACAAGCTATGGTGCTAGAAATCATGGGATTTTTATTATTAACAGTTACTATTTGCTTAATGTATCAATGATTAATTTAACATAAAAGGACATATTTATACCAGAAAAAAAAGTATACAAGTCTTTGTAAGGAAATAATGCCAAGCAGCATTATGTGTGCTTATTTATTTTTATTCATTCATATTTAGGGTGATATTAAACTTTATACTCAACATCATTTGAAGAACATTTATTGAAATCTTCTATGGATTCAGAATTGTTACATACTTATACATTAATATATTAATTTTGTATTGTTCACACATAAATAGTTCTATAATATTTTCCTCTTTGGATACACCAACATATCTATTAACTTTAACTTAATATTTAAAAGCACTAATCTTCACAACACTTAACTTTTTATAGCTGACATAAATGTGGATGCTTTCCTGTATTTCTGATATTTTTGGAACTCACCTGTGTGTTGCAAAAATAAATACCAAAATTATTGTTTTCATTCAAACAAAGCTTCACAGACAGTGAAGAAGTTCTAAATTTGCAAGATTTTGAAGTTAAGGGAATTCTATAGGCTTAAAACAACAAGAATGAGGTCAAGAGAGAATGAATAGGCAGAAATTTAGGAATTGATGATAAAAGTGGCAATTGGAAAAGGTTTCAGGAAGTAGTTTCATCTTGGCACACTTGGAGGCCAAGGGTGGGATGCATGGCTACATGGCTCCTGTCACAGAAGGTCACACAATAGTCCATGGTTTGAAAGATCCAGTGAGTAGCAAATGCCCCTAAGCACCATCCAGGAAAGTCTAGAAAGAACAACTGAAAATTCCCTCATTTCTTCTTGGGTCCCCTACCAGCCACCCCACCTCGTGTGTGTGTGTGTGTGTGTGTGTGTGTGTGTGTGTGTGTGTATGTGTCTTTTTCCTATACTCCTTTCTATAGTTAAGAAATCAATTGTTGCTGCTTCTTAGGCTTAAAAAAAAAGGGGGGTGACAAAGCTCAATAATTCAGTATTAGTATAAAAATTTTCTTTTAAACTTAATTTCAAAACTTACTTTTGTCATTAAAACTTAATTTCAAAACCCCACAAATAAAAGTTTTTAAATTTTATTTAAATTCATAGAAGATTTACACAGTTTCTTATTTAATATATAATTTAAACACTTATCAAATAAGGCAAAAAATCAATAATTATAGACCCAAGTTTCTGTCTTTAAACTAACCTGAACCTGATTGGCACTGGTCCGCGCAGAGAAGTTAACATAGAAAGGAAAGTACTGGTCCTTTTCCAAGTGATTCATTAGCTTATCCTTCACATACACTGATTTTCCTGTACCCGTTGGACCCACAAATAGCAGTGGCCTTTATGAAAACAATGAATATATTATTCAAAATGAAAAAAAGTCAGAATACATCCCTACTAAAGGAGGCTGGAGTTAGTTAAAAACTTAAATAATAAATCATCTTTATCTAAAAACTCATATTTTTACCTGCAATTATTGTCTCATGAAAGACTTGTAAAAGTAAAGACTGGCATA
>RJWJ010049213.1:0-10324 GCA_004363605.1 Indri indri | reverse complement strand
TTAATGTCACAGAGTAGAACTGCCCCACCCCTCTCACATTATAGGCTCTCCTGCCACCATTACTAATAGAAAGAAAAGGTGTGGACAACAATGAGAGGTCAAACAACTTGAAATTCACCTGAGTGATTCACCTGAGGAGGAGGAAGGTCTACCAAAGTCAATCACAGTTGATTTGGCATATTCTCCTTATTGGCTCAGCCATTTGTTAACTGTATTTAGCTCTATTACCAACTGTATTCAGTTCTTTTGTTAACTTTCACTATCTCCTTAGAAATTTTCTAAAAAGTGAGAGTGGGGAGAGAACTGAGAACTAAAGCTTATTAAAAAGAATAAACTTTTCCCCATTCCTCCCAAGAAACACAAGGTTTTAAAATGCACAAGCTGGCTCATCTGATGGTATGGTAGGTTATCAGAACTTATTTACATTAGTGTCATTGAAGCTGGTATACAACCCTCCACTGCTAAATTTGAATGGCTAAAAAAATCAAAATCAAAAACTAAAATAAAATACACAAGATGAACTAGTTACATTTCCATAGTCATATTTGGAGAAAGGGAGCTTCCTAAAAAGGCCCAACTGACAAAAATCATCATCAAAAAAAAAAAACCCCACCGTAATGTAGAGAGGTTTGTTGTTAAAAATCATGATAATTTGTTTTTCATTTTGTGTACTTTGATAAAGAATAGCTGTTCTATTTAAACCCTTCCCCCACCTGCACCTCAGGATTTCTAATTAGAAGGGGGTGGGTGGTGGGGGTGGAGAATGACTTGAGATTTCGGATCTGATCAATGCAACATGTTAGGGGCAGAGCACAAGGTCAAAAGGAAATGATTAATCCCACAAGAGAAACAGGCGGATGGGGCAGGGAATGGTTCCCCTACAAAACCCTCACTAACAAGTAGGTCAAAAGATATTCTGCTTAGCAGAGTTTTCTCCCCAACGTGGACTCAGTATTTCTTCTTAAAACTTACGTTTTAAGAAAAAAACGTTGGTCTACACAAGCTAGTTTTCCTTAGAGGTTATTTTCACTTGCCTATTACATTCCAGTCGTTGCAAAAGAGGGTCCAGAATTAAGTAGCAGAGAGAATGACTCTAGTCATCAGGATGACTAAGACACTCTATGACAATTTCCACTCCTGGCGAGAACCAGGCTGATCAGAATGGAGGACGGACTATTTGGGGCCTATTTAAAAGAAGTTACCAGTCAAGACATACAATATCCCTTTGAAATGCTATGACATCAACACTCTGAAAGTACATAAATAGGTCAAACATAAGAGGAGGGGGAAGGGAAATGCCTTGCAAAAATGCCCTGGGAAACAATTTCCTCTTAGCTTTTCACCCTCTCCAATGCTTGCTTTTAGAGAATCACACGCACAAATCTGTATTTCCTAATTAATGATGCAAATTTGCCCCCTAATGACCACATTTCTTATACAAAACCGCAGATCTGCCACAGGGCTGACATTTTAAACCAGCTCGGAACCGCCTCAACACCCTTCGACCCCATTACCTCCTCACCCCCAAAGGAAGCACAGGAAACAGTGAGGCTGGAAGGTGTCACCACCAGGGGCCTCAGGGCCACAGGGGCTCAATTCTGGAACCATCCAGACTGGGTGGGGTTTTGTTCCATTTTTGGAAATACGTGATAAGAGATGACTATCTTGCTTTGAAAGACACTGCAGACAGACCCCTAAGAACACTGAGCCACATTCGATTTGTGTGCACAATTTGTTACGACGATCTCAGGGCCTGACAGCCCCTCAGTTTGTGTGCAAAATTGTGAGGGTGCACTTCTTCTGGAGACAAAGTGCACAGGTGTCAGATTCTCAAAGGGGTCTCTATTTGAAAAACAAAAAAGCTAAGAACCCACAGCCAATGTGCCCAACTCCACCCCCACCAGACAGAAAAGCGCAAAGGAAGGAGGCTCATTTACCGGGTAAAACAGCCAGCCACGGGTTAATTTAGAAATAAGGATTAGACTCCAGGCCTTATCCAGGCTCCTTCCTCTAACCATATGGTTTAAGAAGTAGTTCTGGGGGAAACCGCAATGCCAGGGTTTATAGTCTAAGGCAGGTAAATGGACCCCCCTGCCTTCACCACGAAAGGATATCTAACTATTAAGAGGCAGCCCAGCAAAAGCCCTTTCCTTCTGACTTTGTTAATCCAAACTGAGGCCCGTTTCCCAGAGTGGCTTATTGAATTTAAGTTGCAGTTATCATGCCCTTAAGTCCCCTGTCCACGTATATCCACCCCGCCCCACAGCTTAAAGCCTCCTGATTGCCCAGGGCCAGGATCGTATTTTCCCGTTTCCTAAAATAAGAGAATGCTTGAAGAAAAAAATTAAATAGCAACCCCTTCCCAACCCCAGGGCTACAGGGAGCTCACTGGTTGGGGGCTGGGAGTTTAGTGATGTGTTAGGTAGGGCCCTGAAGCCCAGGAGTCTCCACTACTCTGTGATGCCGCCATCTGAAGCTCAGCTTTCTGGGTTTTCCTGTGACTGAGTCCCAGCTGGTCCTAGCTGACCAAGGAGATCCCACTAGTCCCAGACTCCACTGAGTCGTCCTCACTTTTGCTCCCAGGCCCATATGGGGCCAGGACTGGAGTCTGAAGGGCAAAAATGAAGAGGCACAGAGCAGTGGCTCACGCCTGTAATCCCAGGAGTTTGAGGTTGCGGTGAGCTCTGATGACACCACTGCACTCTCGCCCAGGCAACAGAATGAGACCCTGTCTCGAAAAAAATCAATAAATAAAAAGAAAGAAACAAAAACAAAAAAACTGCCTGGAGCAAGGGGAAAGTAACCTCAGGCCCCTGCTCATGATAAAACTACGTGTATTTTTGAGCCTCATTTCCCAACAGAAAGAAAAAGCAGCAATATTTAGAAATGAGATAAAGAGGCAGTGAAAGAATTAGGCAAACTATCCTTCTTTGGAGGGACCCTTCCACAACAGCTGCCTGCCCCCATGAGTCAGGCCCCCACCCCGCCCCCCCACCGGAGAGAAGGAGTGGTTATCAGGGACAAAAGGGAGAAGACCGGCTGACTTCTGCAGACAAGATAAGAAAGAGTTTATGGGCCAGACCTTGCAGAACTCCCTTGGCAGGATTCCTCTGACCTGCAGAACCAAGGGAGCAGAAGGAAAGGCACCCTACCCTGGGGTATACAACTGTCGAAACTCACCGCCCATTCAGATCTGTTGTGGGTGTAAGCGCACCATACAGGTATGTGCCTATCGTTACCCCTGTTTAACAAATAAGGAATCTAAGGCAAAGAGAGATTAACTCACAAGGTTGGAGTACTATGTGGCTCTTTGCAGCTCCTGTATGAAGCAGAGTTGTCACTTGGTGTTTGTGGAGGATTGGCTCCAGGACCCCCACGGATACCAAAATCTGAGGACTGCTTATGTAAAATGGCATAGTACTTGCATATAACCTATACATATGCTCCCAAATATACTTTAAATCATTTCTAGATTACTTGTATTAATAATACATAATACAAAATAGTTGTAATTTTTATTTGTATTATTTTTATTGAATTTTTTTTCCCCAAATATTTTTCCATCCGCAGTTAGTAGGGCTCACAGATAGGGAAGGCCCAACTTGACTGCCAAACACATTACTTCTAAAAATGTGTTCTATCACAACTATAAAAATAAAAAAGAACAGAGCCCCGTACTGAGAGCCAGCCTAGCCAAGACTCAGAGGCAAATGTGGGAGGGGGCAGACCCCAGGCAATCTCCGGTTGTCAGCACGTTTATTTGCCACATGAGGAAGCGGCTGTATTTAACTGAGCACAGAGCTCAGCTCACAAGAGATACTCAACGTATACTTGGCACATGTACGATACAGTAAGTCAGGCACCGGGCTGGATACATCCTATATCAATACATTTAAAACAGACAACCTTAAATTAGTACAACCCCCATGGAGAACAGTGTGAAGGTTCCTCAAAAGACTAAAAGTAGAATTATCATATGATCCAGTAATACCACTTCTGAGCATATATCCAAAAGAACTGAAATCAGAATGTCAAAGAGATATCTGTACTCCTGTGTTCACTGCAGCATTATTCAAAAGAGGCAATATATGGAATCGACTTAAGTAAGTGCCCATCAATGGACAAAGATAAAGAAAATGTGGGGTACATATACACAGCAGAATACTACCCAGCCTTTAAAAAGAAGCAAATCCCACCATTTGCAACAACTTGGATTAACCCAGAAGACATTATGCTAAGGGAAATAAGCCAGGTACAGAAAGACAAATACCACATGATCTCACTTACATGTGAAATTTTAAAAAGCTGAACTCAGAACAGCAGAGGGGTGGGGGTGGTGCAAGGGGAGAGAGTGGTTAAAGAGCATAAAGTTTCAGTGAGACGGTAGGACTAAGATTTCAAGATCTGCTACACAGCACGGTGACCACAGTTAATAATATTGTAAAAGAATACATTTTAAATGCTCACACTATAAAAAACCTATCTGAGGTGACAGATACGTGAATTGTCTTGATATAATCATCCCAGAATGTATGTACAATTATTATTTGTCCATTAAAGATAAAACTTTTAAATAAAAAAAATGGCAGCCAGGCATGGTGGCTCATGCCTATAATCCTAGCACTGGGAGGCTCAGACAGGAGGATTGCTTGAGCCCAGGAGTTGGGAATTACCACCGCACTCCAGCCTGGGCAACAAAGTGAGACCCTGTCCTGCAACCAAAGACATGGTTTACCAATTTACTTTCCCACCTAAAAACATAAGTAAATAAATAAATAGATGGGCACTCTAATAAGCCACAGTCTCTGCCTCCTTTCAGAAATAGTCCAAACTGAAGTTTTGCCCAGGTCACATGGCTGGTATGAAATTTGACCCAGAAACCTCACAAAAGATCCCAAGGTCCTTTATTCTCTCACAGGGTTGGGCATGTTATTGTTATTAATCCACAATACACGCGACTCGCTTACGACTTCATATAATGTTTACTTACGTAGTGTCCACTGCATTAAAGAAAGGTTTGTACCTATGAGTCACTTCAAATTCCAGGCTTCTTGCAAACCTGCTAGAGTGTGGAAGGAGGGGAGAAAGGACTGCCAAGCAGGGTGGCCACAAAACTGCCCCTGGCATGGTGCAGGACCTGCTCAGCCAGATGAGGGACATCCCCAAGGTTGTAAGCAGCTGCATTCTCTTCCATCCTTTTTGCCCTCGCTCGTACATCTTTGCAAGGGTTTTGTGGGTCTAGTCCTGCATCAGGATCAGGGTCTGAGTCATGTGTTTCCTCAGTTTCCACCCAATTAACCCTGGGAGTGAATGGCAAGCCCTGGCTTGTGTCTGGGAGACACAACCACAAGCTCAACATTTCACCTTTGTCTCGAAATTACTCCACAGTACAACACCAGCTGTTTTAATACAATCTTGAAATAAAAGGAAGACTTGGGGAGAAGGTGTGGGGACTTCACCTCCCCTGGCTCAGCAGGATGGACACCTTTCCTTTCTCCCAGGAGCTGCTTGGCTGCCTGGGGGCCTCCTGCAACCTCAACAGAGCCCCCTGGTGCATAAGCAGGTGCCGTGGGCTCCGTGCCCTAAAGACAGGTACCTGGAAAGCCTCCAGGTGGCTCCCATTCAGCTCTATTTAGAGACAGGAGAGAGTTGCCAACTGTGGGCCAAACCAGAAGCGAAGACCTGGCAAGGCCCTCGGGTGGGAAGCCTCACCCACAGAGCAGCTAACCTAGTTCCAGCTGCCTTTGTGTGAAGGCTGAGAGTCCAGCATGAAACAGCTCTGGGGAGTTCCATTCAAATTCAGGCCAATAACTCACTGTCTTCCTTAACCTGTTTAAATTAGATTTTCATCCCAGTGTCATTAAGATTGGGGAACTTTGTGCGTGAGAGTGACTTCTTAGAAATATGTCCCCACTGACCCTCTCTTCAAAGGTGGCTGGGTGGGGTGGAGTGGGGCGGGACACAGGTTGATTCAATATCCCAGAAATGTTACGGCTTGAGGAAACACCAGTAACAAGTTAAAGCGTCATTGTTATTCCAGGGCTGCTTAAACCTGGGCATCTGATAATAAACAGGTCTAACAACTCACAACTCAGGTGAAATCACTTAAAACTATAGAGACATTATGAATGACAATTGGGTAAAATGCCAATTGAAAAAACAAGAACAGTGTGCTCAGGACCTGAAGTACCCTCTTTCTCCTAGGGCAACATTTAAATCTACCTCTGAAAGAGGCCACCGGCATTAGAATGCCCTGAGGTGCTTAGTAAAAATGCAAATTTGAGCCCCACCCCAGTTTTAGAGAATCAGGGAGCCCCAGGAATGACCAACTCCCAGGTCATTGTTAAACAGGGAACGGCTGATTTAAACAACTACACAAAATAACCCAGAATGAAATAAGAAAACTTGAGTAAGCACATAGCGGGTAGTCACTAAAAATGCTTTTCCTGTAAAATACTTTAGTACTTCTCCTCTAATAGTTTTTAGGACTTAAACAAATCCTAAAAGTCTTTATATCACATTAAGGCTTCTCGAGTCCGTAAGTAACCAGAAAAGGTGCATTATCTGCAGATATTTGCATAACATTAACTCCAGCAGGATTTAGGCAGCTCCTCCACAAAGGCAGGGCGGGTGGGCAGGGGCCAGATTAACCCTTGCCCACACCCCGGCTGCTTTCTGGGTCTGCTCAGCACCTTCCCAGAAAGCAGCAAGACAGGAAAGGAGTTCAGGGAGGTTCCCTCAGCTAATGGCCCTTGGGCGAAGACTCCTCCAGAATGTTACTTGTCCTTGGCTGGGCTGGAACAGAAAACCCAGCGGGTAACGGGATAAGCACGCAGGCGGGCATTAAGCCTGCTTCCCGGGGAAGATTAAACACAGTTAATTAAAACCCTGCAGAATGGGAGGCACAGGGATTAGCTGGCAGGGAAAGGGAGGGGGACTAGCTAGAAGCAGAGGTGATGCCTGCACAGAAGATTTCCTTCCCAGAGCTCCCTTCCCACTCAACGAGATTAAACGTGTTGAGTACAACCAGGCCATCCATTCCATTTTGACAGATCCCAGCATCCCTTACTGGAAGGCCACTGGGTAAGCCTGGCCCAAGAGCTGGGCAACCTCAAATGCTTTTTTCCACCAAAAATTAAGCTTAGTGAGGAATCACTGCTGTCTTAAAATCCTGGTGAGTGAAACAAAGGAAACAGGGCAGGGAGGTGTCCTCTGAGGTGCAAAAACCACTCGCCCCTCAATTATAATTACCTTCACATTTCTTCCACCCCCTGCGACCGCACAGGGCAGATCTGTGGGCCTGAAAGCAGCAGGAAGTAGAGGGCTCTCTTGGAGGGTGAGGCCATGCCCCTCCCGCATTCCTCAACAAAGACCGGACCTGACAAATTCAGTCAAACCCAGCTCCTTGCCTGGCCAGCTGGAGAGGCTCTAGCCAGCACCCTGATAATCCTACAAACCTTCCCACCCCCGCCCCCCCAGTTACAGAAGACCAAGGGCATCACCATCAAAAAACATTTATTAAGCACCTAACTGCCTAGAGTCCAGGCAAAGACTCATAGGGGCCTGGCCCTGCCCCGAGAGAGGGTCATTTATGGCCATTAAGGCCAGAGGAAGGCAGGCTCCCAGAGGCCCATAAAACTCCCAGGGAAGGAAGTAGGGATTAACCACTTCCTCCCACCTCTCAAGAAGGGGTTTCAAGTTGTACCAAATTGCAGAATAGAGGGTTCCTGGGAGGGGGTGGGGAGATGTGGATCAGAAGAGCCTACACCTGGCTAAGGCCTGTACAGGGAGACATGAATAACCCTGGGGTTTCTCAAATCGCTTTGATTTTTACAGATGAGGGCTTTGCAGTCCTCACTTTCCCAGCGTCTCTGTGAGGCACATTCTAGCAAGTTTCTGCACCCGCCCGTTGGCACGGGTTTGGCCTCTGTCCAGGAAGGGACAGAATGCATGGGGATTACGTGAGTGTTTGACAAGTGCTACACTGGTACAATGGCTTAATTCTTTTACATACTAAGTCAGATCTGTATCAAAAACTGTCTATTCTGGACAACTTACAACCCCCTCAATCTTTCACTCAATTTTTACTGAAATTTATGTCAGCAACTCTTTCCCAAATCTAAGAAAAACAGCTTACAAAGAAAAACAGTAACAAGCAGAAGCCTGAGTCAAGCAAGGAGTAAAGAAGCATATCCCAATGGGACTTTCTGCAGTGTAGCTCTGAGCTTCCTGGCAGGCAGAGCAAAACAAGCAACACTAAGCAATTGTGACATTTTGTAAAACTAATAGTTTTCAAGAGAGCCAACATTTTTCGTGGCAGCAAATTCATAGACACAGTCACAACACCTGCAAATTCCCCTCCTAAGCAGTCCCAAATTCTCAACCAGAACAGGCAGAAAATTATGACCTGTACTAGGAGTTTCCCTGCTCTGCTCCCTTCTGGGCTACAGAAATCCCTGCTGAAATCACACAGGAGCACTCTTTCTTTCTCATGCTGGTGTAGAGAAAAGCAGGTGGAGACTTGCTCCTAGATGCATAGAGTAAGTTCAAGAACTACATCCTAAGAATCCTCTTCCAGAAACCCCATAACTACTCTCTCGGTCCTGCTACTCAAAACCTTTGAGACGGGAATGGTGCTGGCAGGAGGTGCCTCATACTATCCTCATAAACAGAGGCCCAAGGGCTGGCAACCAGGACTACCATGGGGTGGTTGGCAGCATTGGATCAGGGTGGGGGAAGAGAGCTTTCTCCCCTCTCTTGGCCTGGCATTCAGTTCCCGAGCAGCCACAGCAACCACCACCACCATCCTTAGCTCAGGCCTCCTTTGCCATAATCTGCAGGAATGGGGTTCAGAAGGACCCTGTTTCTGGTATTATTAAGTCACTGTGACAAACTTTCATCTCCTATGAGGAAACTGCTATAGGTACTTGGGAGACCCAAATACAGAACAGGGGGGAGGCCGATCTTGAAAGGCTTCTCCTCACAAGCCTTTCAGGTTGGGAATTTCAGCCCTTCCCAAAAGCTGTTACCATATTAAAGTAGGGTTACCATATAAAATGCACGACACCCAGGTAAATTGAAATTTCAAGCCTGGAGGCAGTGGCTCACAGTAATCCTTACACTTTGGGAGGAGCGCTTGAGGCCAGGACTTTGAGATCAGCCTGAGCAACACAACAAGACCGATCTCTACAAAAAATTTTTAAAATTAACCAGGTGTGGTGGCATGCACCTTTAGTCCTAGCTACTGGGGAGACTGAGGCAGGAGGATCACTTGAACCTAGGAGTTCAAGGCTTCAGTGAGCTACGATGACACCACTGCACTCCAGCCTGGGTGACGGAGCTCTTAAAAGTAAATAAATAATAAAAATAATAAATTTCAGGCGGTAACTTTTTACTCTAAGTATGTCCTAGATATTGCAATGGGGCATACTAACACTAAAAAAAATTATTTACTATTCATCTGAAATTCAATTATCTTTCGTGGAGGGGGCTAAATCTGACAGCACTGATTAGCAAGTTTCCTGGTTTAAGTTCCGAGGTCCAAGTTAGGTGAAACCCCATGAACCTCTTAAGAAAGGATACTCTGAACTTTAAGAGAACTTTTCATGGGTAGAGAAGCCATGTCAAACCAAAAAAGGGGGGGTGGCACTAAACTTATTACCAACATCCCCCCACCTTTTTTTTTAAAGTGAGGGAAGGGGTCTTTAGTCTGTGGGTAAGACAAAAGCTGGCTCACTTAGTCCAGCTCAGTCATGGCCAGGCACACTTCTTTTTCCACCCCCATCTGAGCCCAGAGAGCTCCCTAGCAGCAGAGAGACACACAGCTTTAACGGTGCTAGCCACTCGGCCAAGGCGATCAACATTCCAGGAGGCAGCCATTCCCACTGAACAAAGAGCCCAGGGAGGAATTCCCGCTGCCCCAAGCATGTGGGTTGGGGGTGGTATCCAAATAAGACTGAATAGGAAAAAAGCACCCCCAGCAAGGGGCCCTAAGGAAGCCCACTTCTCTCCACATCCTAGGAATGGAGAAGACCCAAGGAAGGCTCTGGTGCAGATCCTAAAACTGGAATGCAGAATGCAATTTGGGGGCTTTGTCTCAAAACATGTGGAGTAAAGTTCAAGAGAGAGCAATCTCTATAGGAAACAGGCCAAAACCTGAATTTAATCATTAACTTTATCTGGAGGGTCTTCTCTGTACTCATGCTATGTACTGGCTTTTACTGTAACTAATGCAAACATTTTACTGTCCTTCAAAGCACAGAATGTGGTGTTTGCTGGCTTGTTCAAAATAGCTCCTGCATCAACACAGATGATTCCAGGGAGA
>RJWJ010049212.1:0-10323 GCA_004363605.1 Indri indri | reverse complement strand
CTCCCCTCCCTCACCCCGACAATGGTCTGCTTTCTTTCCTCTGAGTAGGAAACCTGCAGAGGCAGCTGGCCTGTGATCTCTTGTGTAGGCCTGTGAGTTATATGCAAATCACATGCAAAGCCACTCAGAATCCTTTCTCAGATGGTCCAAGTCAAGAATATTTGTCAGGAGTCTGTAGTACACCTAAAAAAAAGGGCACGTACATCTGATATTTCTCTTACTTAATTTCTTCCAGAATAAGTCAAGCTGCTGTCAGAAAAGCTTTCAGCTTCTAAGTTCACTGTTCTTTTTGGAGTTATCCATGCATGCATGCTTACAAAAGTGAAATTATTTTCAAAGACAGAATAATTTTTCCACCACAATTGAACTCCAAGTAAGTGAAGAGCCAGATCATGATAATTTCCTCTAAGAATCAACATCCTCTATTGTTCAAATAACTTGCAGTATGGATTCGCAACAGCTGAAAGGGAAAAATTTTTAAACACTTTCGGTATTAAGAATAGTGATTTTTATGAACTAAAGACCTCACTCAGTAAACTCATACATCTCTGTCACCTACACATACACAAACACGCTACCCAAAATTCATTAATACTTGTTAAAATTATAATAGTTATACTCATTTACAAATTAATTCAAGGAAGTATGTACTTTTAAAAAGATGTTACCTACAATAAAAAAACAAAGCCAATGTTGATTGTCTATTAAAAGACAAACTTGTATTAAATAAGTATACTTGTCAGAAAATTATTATGAAACTCAGAGAAAAACAGAACATACTGACAGTCACTTTATTTGCTAAATTATAACACCCTATACTTGCCTAGGCTGCTTTTTGGTTTTTCAAAGCAGGTCGAAAAGGAGGAAATGTTGATAATCATATGTAACTCATCCTGATCTTATTGATTAGCAGTAAGTTGAGAATTTTCTAACAGAAGAGGATAAGATGTTAACTTTCATAATCACTAAGGATTTTTTAAAAAAGTGTGTTATTGGCTTTTTAAATTTTATTTTTTTAGAGATGGGGTCTTGCTGTATTGTCCAGTCTGGACTTGAACACCTGGGCTCAAGTGTTCCTTCTGCCTCAGCCTCCTGAGAAGCTAGGACTGCAGCTGTGCACTACTGCACTGGCTCACTTATGAGAGGTAGGATGGAATTAGTCCCTGAGGGGTGAGGAAAATAAAGTGCCAGCATTGGCGTGAAAGGGCCAGGAAAGAGACTAGTGGCAGGAACTTTTACCTCTTTTCCCTGGTAGGCTCTAGCCATATATTTCCATACCGAACTGTTTTGATAAGGTACAGCCTTTGCCACCACAAAGAACACCAGGATCAACATAAAGGCGTCCTTTGAGTGTTGCTCTGAGCTCACGTCTCAACGTTGCTTCTCCTCTCTGGGCAATATCTGTCTCCTCATTATGGGCCCCTCCCTTTGAGCACCAGCTCTAAATGCTGATCATTTGCTTTTTTTTGAGACAGCGTCTTGCTCTGTCACCTGGGCTAGAGTGCAGTGGTGACATCATAGCTCACAGCAGGCATAAATTCCGGCTCAAGTGATCCCCCTGCCTCAGCGTCCCAAGTAGCTGGGACTACAGGCACACACCATGTCGCCCGGCTAATTTTTCTATTTTTTTTTTTTTTTTTGTAGAGACAGGGTCTCGCTCTTGCTCAGGCTGGTCTCGAACTCCTTAGCTCAAGCAATCCTCCCGCCTCAGCCTCTCGGAGTGCTGGGATTACAGGCCCGAGCCACCGCGCCCCGCCCTTTTGCTCTGGACTCACCATTCCCAGCATGTCACTTCCTCAGCTGCATCATTGGTAAAAAAAAAAACATTACTTACTCTGGGACGTTCATCCTCAACCACGGCCCCAGCCGAACTTAGACAGTAGGTGTGTGGGGCAGGTTCACTGCAACGGGCAGAAAGAGGAGAGAGAAAGCAGCTCACTGATCTCACCTGAGAACGACCACAGAACAGTGTAGGGACCAGTGGGAGGGGCTAGCACAATTACAAAGGTACCTGCCTGTGCAGTTGGTTCTCCGATAACCAGATATCAGACACTAATAGGCAAGAGAAAAGAGTAAAACTTGGCAACTCAAGCTTATTCCATTTTGAATCTATTTGACAAAGAAGCTGTCCAATGGTTTCTTATACACACACTCATCTTCTCCCTCACCCATCTCACCTATCTTCCAATCACCTGCCTTTCATACAACTCTTGGCCTCCAACATATACTTTTTTGCTCCCTACCCTGATTCTCCCACCTGCTAATCAGTGAGCCCATTTACGTGCCTTTGAACTCTTTCACTGTTCCATCATACATCATGGTTGTCTGTGGGGGATGTCTCTCAGGGTGTGCAAACATTTGTTTCCTTTCGCCCTTTAGAGCACACTTTTCTATAGGTGAACAAGTTCTTTGGTTAACCTGTGTGGCTGTCTTGTTACATTGTGTAACGTGTAGGTGTGTGCACTTCTACTGTATGGATGGTTGTATCCTGATGTGGTTTAACTCAACTATCTTTATATACGCATTGCAGATTCTGTGCATGTACGTATGTACATACCAAGAGGTACCTAACTGTTAGTGTTTATCTGGGTGTCTCTGTTTAGGTACCCGGGTTGTGTTTATGTGTAAGTCTGCATATGTATACATCTGTATGTGTGTCTCAAGGCCCTGCCGATAGCTTCCTATAAAGTATGATGGCATGCTTCCGAATCTCCCCACTTATTAGTGTTACCTTTTTTTGAAAATTTTTTATCATGGTAAAATATGTGTAACATAAAGTTTGCCATTTGAGCCAATTTTAAGTGTACAATTCAGTCACATTAATTACATTCGCAATGCTGGGCAAATAATCCCCACTGTTCCCCAAATTTTTCATAATTGTAACAGAAATTCTGAAACCATTAAGCAATAACTCCCTATTCCTCCCTCCCACCCAGTCCTGGATAATCTCTAATCCATTTTCTGTCTCTATGAATTTGCCCATTCTAGATATTTCATGTAAGTTAAATCAAGCAATATTTATTCTTTTGTGTATTTCACTTAGCATAAAGTTTTCAAGGTTCATCCATGTAGTAGCAGGCATCAGAACTTCATTCTATTGAATGATATTCTATTGTGTATATATACCACATTTTATTTCTTCATTCATGTGTTCATGGATGGATTGTTTCCACCTTTTGGCTATTGTGAATAATACTGCTATGAACACTGGCATTCAAGTATCTGTTCGAGTCCCTGTTTTTAATTCTTTAGGGTATATACCTGGGAATGGAATTGCTGGGTCACATAGTTATTCTATGTTTAGCTTTTTAAGGAACCACCAACCTGTTTCTGCAGTGGCTACAGCATTTTACATTACCATAAACAACATATGAGGATTCCAATTTCTCTACATCCTCATCAACACTTCTTTTCTTTTTATTTTATTATAGCCATTCTAATAAGTGTGAATGTATGTCATTGTGATTTGAATTTGCATTTTGCCTAAGGATTAATGTTGTTGAACATATTTTCATGTGCTTATTGGCCATTTTTATATTTTATTTGGAGAAATGTCTATTCAAATCCTTTGCCCATTTTCAAATTTGATTGTTTGTCTTTTTGTTATTGAGTTGTAGGAGTTCTTTATATATTCTGGATATTAATCCATCATCAAATTTGATTTACAAATATTTTTTCTCATTCTGTAGGGTGTTTTTCACTTTCTTGCTAATGTCTTTTGATGCAAGAAACATTTTAGTTTTGATGAAGTCGAATGTATCTATTTTTTCTTCTGTTGCTCATGTTTTTGGTGTTATATCCAAAAGTCATGAAAATTTATTCCTATGTGTTCTAATAAGAGTTTCATTGTTTCAGCTCTTATATTTAGGTCATTGATCCATTTTGAGTTAATGTTTGCATATGACGTGAGGTAGGGGTCAAACTACATTCTTTTGCATGTGGAAGTCCACTTGTCCCAGCACCATTTTGTTGAAGAGACTGCTCTTTCCCCATTGAATGAACAAGGCACTCTTGTCAAAAATCAATTGGCCATAGATGTATGGGTTTATATCTGGATTCTAAATTCTATTCCATTGGTCTATATGTCTGTCTTTATCCCAAGTGCCACATTGCTTTGATTACTATAGCTTTATAGTTACTAAGCTTTGAAATCAGGAAGTGTTAGCCCTCTGACTTTGTTATTACTTTTCAAGATTGTTTTGGGGCCCCTTGCAATTCCATATGGATTTGAGAATCTTTTCCATAGTGGCAAAAAACAAAAAAAGCTGTTGGAATTTTGATAGAGATTGGGTTGAATCTTTAGATTGCTTTGGATAGTATTGACATCTTAATAATGTTAAGTCTTCCTTACCATGAACATGAGGTGTCTTTCCACTTATTTAGCTCTTTAATTTCTTTCAGCAATGCTTTGTAGATTTCAGTGTAGGAAGTTTTTCACCTCCTTGGTTCAATTTTTGTTTTTTTTTTTTGTTGTTGTTTTAAAGATTTTTTTTGACAAATAAAAATTGTATATATTTACGGTATACAACATGATATTTTGAAATATGTATATACCATGGAGTGGCTCAATCAAGCCATATGTATTATCACACATACTTAGAATTTTTTGTGGTAAGAACACTTGAAATCTACTCTCTCGGTGATTTTCAAATATATAATACATTGTGATTAACAATAGTCATCATACTGCACATCTCCTTGGTTAAATTTATTCCTAGGTATTTTATTCACCTTCTCCTGTGAATTGGCTTGAAGTCCTTCCCCACTGTAATTATTATACTATAATATGTCCATAGTACATAGAATAGTGCCTAGCACATGGCAGACATTAAACAAGTGCTGATTGAATACAAGATTCTCCAAAATCATAGAACCTTAAACTTTAAGAAAAACAGTCATACAAATTCCATTCTTCTGTAGACAAAGAAATGATTTTCAGTGAGGTTAAGTGACTTCTCCAAACAGCGCCGCTAGCTAGTGGTAGAGCCAGAAGTTCATTTCTCCAGAAAGTTTTCTGTGAGTCAAAATGTAATCATTATATGCCAAGATTCTGTCTGCTGGAATAAATAAATGGGCATATTTATAAACTTGGGTGCTTGTCTTTGGACATGAAGACTTTCCAGTGTCTGGTTCACCCTTCTCCAAAATGAATCTTTGGTGTACCTACAAAACTAGTTTGCATTTAAGAACAAAGTATAGTGTACATACTTTAGTAAATGAGGTTATCAGATGGACACACAGCTGAGTTAATTACCTAGAGATATGTATCTATGAGGGCACCATACACAGAAGTCTCTACAAGTGTGAGTGTGTGTGAGTGTGTAGTAGCAGTACTAGTAGTACGTGAGATGACTGAGTTTAATTTTGGAAATGAATTTTACCCATTAGAGCTTTCCATATTAGAGCAGATGATTCTCCATGAGGCTTTACCTCCTAAAGAACCTGTTTCATTATAGCATTATAGCATTTCTCCATTTAGAGAAAGAGAGGAGAAAAGAGAAGAGAGAACTGTGTCCTTATTTGCAAACTGGATATTCCTTAAGGTGCCACTTTAGAAAACAGAATTATTTATTGGCTTTTTGGCTCTCTTCCAAGGTAAGGGTAAATCAACCTGGGGCAGTCTTGCTTTATTTTGGTCCTTTTCCATGTAACTGATCCATTTTCAATCATACTCTTACCTGTCCAGGTCTCCCAGGACTTTTTAAAGGTGGTTGGTAATCACTGGTCTAGGTATCGTCTATGAGTCAGTGGTGTGAGACCAGCAACTCTCTGTCCCCGGAATTTGAGAGTTGTAGAGGAGAATTGCTAGTTGCCTACTCAATATCCTTTTTTTCCCTTTTCCTTGCTAATGGCTCCTTAATATTTTTGTGGGCTCTAATTTGCTTAGGAAAAGCAAACAAACAAAAACTGCATTTCTTATTCTCCTTTGCAGCCAGAAGTTGTCATGGCCCCAGGTCTGGACAATTGGTATGAGCACGAGTTTTTGAATGGGGCTTTCAGGACTGATCTTTAAAATGGAGCTGACAGTTGACAAATGCCCTTTGCCATTTGTGCTTGCCCTTCTTCCTGTCTGGATCACGGATGTGCTGCTGGAGGTAGAGCAGCCCCCAAATAACCACAGGTAACCATGAGAGGAGGGTTAAGGTGCCGCAGAGAGACTGCTGAGCCAATGCCCACCACCACCCACCTCTGAAATTTTTATCATACAAGAAAACTGCAAATTTGTTCAGGGAGATCTCCTTCACGAGCAGCTCAATTCAATTCTTAACTAATACAGGAGCTTAAAGAGCTCCTGAGATAATTTGAGTCAATGAACTCCCATGCATCTTGCTGGCAAATTAGGCAAATGTAGAGTGAACACTATGGAGGGATTCCCGGTAGCCCAGAAAATGATGGTGGTGTAAATCCGAACCCCTAACATACACCCCAAAACAATAAAGAGCAAGAAGATGAAATGGAACTACACAGAACCCATGTCTTCTGTGTAACTAGAAGACACAGAATGTCCAAATTTCAAATTAAGTGTAAATAGAAAAAGAAACACCAAACCCCAGCACTTCGCCTCCCACACTCCTGACGCCAGCCCCTCGCGGAAACAGAGCAGAGAAGAGGGAAGCTAGTGGTGGGCCTAAGATTAATCTAAAACCACCATCAGAAAGAGAAAGTCCACCCTAAGTCTGGAAATACTGAGAAAGCACACCGATAGACCAGAGCTCTTACTGCAGGGAAGCGGCTTAGGCATGTGCGTGGGTGGGTAAAGCGTCCTGGTGAAAAAGGTCAAAGAAGCAGAGGAGACCTCTGGAAATACTGCAAGGAGGGGGAAATTGAGGAACGTGCCAGACTCTCTTCCCTTCCAAAATTGAAGGCAACCCCACCCCTTCTCCCATCGTTTCCCTTCCAAAAAAAAAAGTAAAATTTTTTTAAAAGTAAGAAAAATTGAAAAAGAAATCATACCTTGCTACACTGACAGAAGAGGGCGCTCTTGACCTAGAAATCTTGCAACTGCCCCAAACCTCCAGCTCTGCCCACAGAAACACAGGTCGGAGTCTTCCCTGAGCAAAATTACTAAAATAAAAATAACACCAACAATTCAACTGAGAAATACTCCTCCATCCCCAAATATGGAGAAATGGAAGAAAACTGCAACGCAACACTCCAAACTGAATTATCATCAGGGAACCTGGAAAACATCTCGAATCACAAATTCAGAAACTAGGTACAGAACAGAGAAAAACACAGGAAGAAATGAAATAAGAGTTGATTGAACTGAGGAAAGAAATAGAAGACAGAATAGAAAAAACCATTCTACTGCATTTCCTATAAAATTTTAGATAAAATGTACTAAGACAGTTTACACAAACACACACACGCTCACATGTGTGCCATCCTTCAAGGAATATTCCAGTATTTCTTCATCATGTAGATTTTTGGGATTCATTCCAATTGGAGGTGGCCTTTGAGACGTACAATACATGCTTTTATCACCGGTATGGGCAGTTAGTGGATGAGGGCAGTAAGCAAGGGGACGGAGGGCCAGGTATAAAGTGTCTGAAGCAAAACACGATCGTCTGTCGAATTCTAGTGTTTGCCAAGGCCAACGACTTTCCAGATGAAAGGATGGAGATTTAGGGAGGTTGCATGGTGGCCCAAGGCTCCCCAAGCCAGTTAGTGACAGGGAGGACAGTGTAGAAAGCCTTCCTCTCCTTCTCGCTGCTCTTTCTCTTGCTTCCGAGGACAACGAGCGCCTCCTCCTCTTCAAATCCACCCTCCAGCACCCAAAGGTCCGATACGTCCCCTTCAGCAGGGTCCTTTCTTTTATATGCACTCTCCCCCTTTCCTCTAACTCATTCTTTTAGACAGAAACTGGGCCTAAGTCACCCTCATCCTGAAAGTAAATAAACCCGACCACCGTCCCTTGATTCTGCTGCCTCTGGTTTTCCTCTCATCGTCAACCTTCCAAAAGTGCTTTATGCCAGCTGTCGCCTGTCCCTCCGCACTTACTCCTAAAGCTCTTGCAATCTGTTTTTCCCGTATTCTCTCCTGAGGCTGCCTGCTCAGCAACTGAGGGCCACCGTCTTCTAGACACTCCTATCCCTTGTCGTCTCAGATCCACAGTCTTTTATCTCTAGTCAATTCCACAGCTATTCATTTTCTCCTTCTGTCTTCTCTTCCTCCCTCTGAAATGCAGGTGTTCCCCAAGCTCCCCACTGCCTTTTCTTCCTGCCCGCACAGCTGCAAAGGGCAAACGTGCATTTCCAGACCCATCTGCTTCTTGGTGCCTTTCCTGCGTGACCTTCTAGACATCGTCCCTGGAGCTCCACGTGTCTGAAACTGAACTCTGCACTCGCTTTCCAATTCTGTGCCTCCTCCGGATCTCCAACTCAGACTCAGAGGGTCCTGGATCCCACGCTTTCCTTTGTCTTTGTACCAAGTCCCTCATAAATTCAACTCAAGCATTCATTACAACGCACTTACTACACTTGCACTGATGGACTCAGTGAAAAGTCCTGTCCAATCAATGTACACAACTTTCCTTCATCCCACTATCATAATTTTCATTCCCACTGTCAGCCTCCTAGTGCAAACCAGCATCACCGCTTTCCTAGACTAGTAAAACAGCCCCTTAAGAGACTACTCTGGAACAAGCCTTGTTGGAAGTAGTTGATCTCTATTCTCCTGACACATTTTGTAGTTTATTCTCGTTTCTATTTTACCCTTTACATCTTTTAAGCCCTATTTCAAATCCCAGGCCTGCTTTGATGTTTTCCCTGACTTCCTGCACTGGGACTTGTGTCTTCTTTCTCTGAACTCATGCACACTTGCCCTCTGCACCTATGCTTTGCCACTGTCCCCCTGTCCGAGTTGGTGGCTCCAGCAATTATGATTAGAATGTAGAAACCAGTTTTATGTGATAAAAAACTGGATCCATGATCAACTCCAAGAGAGATTATTCCATCATCAGCTTATTTATATTATGCCTTTTTTTCCGGCAGATTTGATAAACTAAACTGCTGGAGAAGCTGACTATGCTAGTGTTACCAAATTTTGTTTGATGCTTCAAAGTAAATAATATGTGACTTCAAGAACCTCACATGCCTTCTCTGGACCTCAGCTTCATTATCTAGAAAATAGAAAAATTCTATTAAATAATTTTCATGTCCTCTTCCAGATTTAACCTTCCATAATCAAGTTTCTAGGGGATTCGACTGGTGTCATGCTATGTTGACAGATTAATCCAAAACCATTCCTAGCCCCCTCCTTTCCTTACCTTTTCTGCAGAAGTTGAGAAAGCTAGATATCCACCTTACCAGCCTTCCTTGCCACTAGGGGTGGCCCTGTGACATAGTTCTGGCCCATGACATATAAGCAGAACTCAGTAAAGGGAAATGCTGAGAAGGCTTCTGCTTTCCAGATGAAAGAAACAGGCATAGCTGTCACCACTCCTGTGGCTGGCAGAATTCTACGATGGCCCCTGGCGTATGCACCTTGTATAATCTTCTTCCCTTGAGTATGGGCAGAACCACGGATATCACCTCCATCATTAAGTTACAATCAGTTGACTTTGATTCAGTCAAATGGGAGATTATCCTGGGGGGCTGATATAATCAGGCGAGCCTTTCAAAAGAGAGAGGCTTTCCTGCTGCCTTCAGAAGGAAAGCAAGCAGCCATCTTCCCAGTGGCCTTGGAGCAGCCTTTAGGAGCTGAGGGCCTCAGCCCTAGGAACTGAATGCTACCAACAGCCAGTGGAAAAAGACCACTTGAAAGAGGGACCCAAGCCTCAGATGACATGCAGCTCCAGCTGACACCTTGACTGCAACCTGGTGATTTCTTAAGTGGAGAACTCGGTTAACCAGTGACCATGGAACTGGTTAGACTCCTGACCCATAGAACCCATGAGATAATAAATTTGTATTGTTTTAAGCTGCTATGTTTGTGGCAATCTGTTATGCAGCAATAAAAAACTAATATAACTCTTTTCCACCTAATCTCAAATGTCAGGTGCTTTGGAAACTATCTCATGGTCATGAAGGAAAGGCCAAGTGAATCATAAAAGCCCTGGCTCTGACCTCTTGCACTTCTAAACTAAGGTCAGTGGCTGCTTTTCCCAAAACTTTTTTGAAGCAAGAAAAAGAAATGTCTGTCCATATAAGCCCATACAAGTTAGCAAGCTTTTCTTTTACTTGCAAGTTAAAATTATTTCCAACTGATAAATCAGACTTCCAAAAACAGCATGAGCAAATTCTTATTTATTCATTGGCAAACGTTTCTAAGAAATACATAATGTTCCAGATAGGGGGGAGAAAATCTACCAGGAGTAAAAAA